>WIQG01000386.1:0-130821 GCA_014925785.1 Mycena galopus ATCC 62051 | reverse complement strand
GGTCAAGAAACAGTTTCCAGCTAGTTGTCTGCGAGCAATACATGGGCCAGCGGGAGGTGGGTACCGCGGAGGTATGCTCCCCGTCTCCCTTCCCCGGGTGCGCGTTTTCGTCACTGGGCGCTTTTCTGTGCTCTCCGGAATTTTTTTTCAAAGCCGAGATTTAATGAGGGCTTGGGTGATGACCCAAGGAATTTCCTACTTCTACTTCGGGTGGTATTTCCTTCTGGCGGAATCGAGCTTCCCCTCCCTCCTCGCATCCTTCCTTGCCTTTTTCACTCACTGTACTCGCCAATTCCCTTTTTTGGAAGGTGAAATTCCCTTTTTCAGCCGAGTGGAGAGATTTTATTTTATTTTATTCCCTCTTCATGATTCTTTGCAGCAACCGACTGTTGGTGCCGGGTCATGCATTGTGGGTATGGGATGCATGTCATCCAATTTTCTTGGTCTTTTCCCCATTTTTCTCCTACCACATCCCATAACACATGCTTAGGTATTTACACCGCAGACCCCACCACGATGCCTCCTCTGAGCTACAGTCCTTTCTCATCCCCGGGCCAAACTCAAGCACACAGCGGTGGGAGGGCTGAGTCCTTTCAGTGTAGATGGTGCTTGGATTCTTGTTTCCCTGGCTTTCTTTCTGGGGATTTTGGTTGGCATGAGGAAAGAGAGGACTGTTGGGGTGTGGGCGGTGGCATGTAGATGTGCCGGTGGAGAGTCAGAGCACGTGCCACCGGCGTTGCCTCTCCATCTTGACCACGGGTGGCATCACGGCGCGCTGGTGTGCCCTTATTTATATGCGAGGAATATGGGCGCAGCATAGTATTGTTGAGTGCGCGATGATGATGCCAAGGGGTGCGGGCGGCCATTGCAGCTGTCCTGCATGGATTTATATGTGGAAGGGGAACACACCATGTGGTCGTATCTTCTTGGGCGAGGTCAGGCGCAACTGGTGTGCTTACACTGATTCTCAGTGGAGAGGGAACATGTCATGCTGCACGTGCCCTCGCGTGTGGCAGCCGTGGGGGACTCCTCCCTCCCTCTTTCTTGACATCCAAAATCAAAACCCACCCTCCAAGATCAGAGATGTACGAGTGGGAATGCACACTGTTTTCTGCACTCGGTGCTGTGAATACGTGAACCACGGGTGGGTAACGGGCTCGCTACCTATTGCAGTGTCATAGAGAGGGTTCCCAATGTATACCAGCCCATGGTATGCCACTTCTTCCACGTGATTTATTGGGACTGAGACCGTTGCTGCCAAAGACTGTTCCGTGATCGATCAGTGGCGCTCACGTGCACACATCAACTTCCACAATCCAGAGATCCCTTGGGACCCACTGCCTCAGATAGTGGACTTGCTACCCTGGATGGGATGGTGGCACACATCTCGCTTGATTTCCTTGTCCCATTTTTTCACGCACAAATATTGCCGTTGTCTTTGTAACAGAGAGCTGTCTCGCATCCACCAACAACATTGGATCAAGTTGGGGCAGAGGTAGAGGCAGCAGGAGCTGGGTCACAGGGGCGCGTCAAGCACAAGCGGGAATAGTAGTTGCATGAATTATAGTATACTGCATGGTATGTCTTTACCCATTCTTTCATCTCATCTCTTCATCTACATGTGGAGTCCTAATTTAATTTCGCAGGTCCATCCATCCCCTGTGGATGCATATTGCCCACAAGTCAGGTCGCAACAGCTTTGGAGTGGGTGAGTGAATTTGATTTTTCAAATGTTCTTTTTTCTCTGTTCGGGTTTTGTGTCTTTGGGAGGATGAAATTCTTATAACTAGGTTTGCCATGCTTTGAGTATGGAATGCTTGAAAAATAGCGGACCCCGGTGCCCAGCACATGAAAAGCTCAAGTCCATATGGTATGGAAAGCCTGCAAAATGGTGGACCTGTTGCCTGGGGACCGCATCTCGCTTGTTTTACCTGCCGCTTGCTCCCATGCTTTGGTGTGTGCTTAGTGCTTGCTTCGCACCAGATTCCCCCTGTGTGTGTTGGTGGCGGAAGCAGTTGTCTGTTTGGCTATAGTATTGCCGTGACTTTGACTCCAGGTCATTTCAAAGTTGAACTTGCAGCCAACTTGGACTTGAGTCTAGCTGAGTCAACATTGCGACCTGGATTGACTTTCAAGTTGACTTGAGTAACTCAATGTAGTGCCCCAAGGTGTGGTGAGTCGTTTAAAGCATAGGAAAAGCAATTTCTTGAATTTTGATGGATCATGACATGAGTGTGTGACACTGGGGTCACGTTTCCGTGGTTTTTTGTGAAACCGCTACAAATGAAGCGAGAACCACAAAAACCTCTTGCTGACCAAAATAGGCTCTGGAGCTGACTTGAGTTGACTTGGATCTATCTGTGGAGAATTTACTATGCGGCAGGGGACCCGGGTAGCAAGAACAACACAGCAAGAGAACGTTTGGCCTGGTAAGTACACAGAAGGTGGTGGTACGAAGGCAAACGGATAAGGATCCGTGAACGCGCGTACACTACGTAATATACGCACAGCCCCACAGTTGATCCGTGAGCTCGCCAAGTTTGCTCACGTAACGTCAAGCTTCCACACTATCCACTCAAGTCGTGTTGAGTGAGTTTCTTGCGAGTTAGCGGCTTACGTGACGGATTTGTTGCGGAGATGGTTTGGAATTCGGGGACTTCACAGAGCACAATGTTTTCCGGTCTTTGCTGGATTTGGAGTGCAGCATCTTCCTGTTATGGAGGTGTTTCTTTGGACTGCAGATGATGGGGGCTTGGGTCGCTCAGGTGGTGGAGGATGGGTGCGCTCGGCATTCACCCGTGGTAGTGCTTATCCTGACCACAATTTCAATTTTTCAAGGACTTGGCAGCCGCAAAAGTTCTGTATGACTTTGGGCATATTTGCGCCGCTCATTTACCGCGCTATATGATACAGTGAAAAAAAGCCCCCCCTGCCTGAATCAATTGAGTAGAGTACATGTTCCAGGCCATATGAAGAGAGCTCAGCACACCCTCAATTTCCTCACAAAATTGAATCACTTTGAGTGCCTATCGTCGATATACCATGGCACATATACTGTCCAAAAATTAATCAAGGGTTACATCACTGTGGTTGCAGGGTTTTTGGTAGCATCTGGAAAGAAAGGTGCAAAATTGATCACATCTTGGAAAGTGAATGCATGTTTCCATCTAGTATGCAGTCTGCTGCTCACATGGACTACACTTCAAACAGTTCACATGTGGAGGAATTTTTCTGGAGGAAATTTTGAATTTATGTTGGGATAGATTGAAACAATGATGCCATATTGTTCCGAGAGTTGAAATGGATGAATTCTCGCCATGAGAGCATCACATTGAATTCCTCGTGCTTAGAGCATATTCTGAACAGTATCTTAAACTATGTGTTCCACAAAAGCGAGCTCAACGTCTTTCATAGGACTCATAACAATTCATTCATCAAAACACGGGAAGTTCATGAATTCCGGAAGGGATTCCATCTGCATGCCACCAATATTTTCCTGAAGGCTTTTCTGAACACAGAAAATCTTGACCTGCCCTGCCATACCCATATTGAAGCAGTTGAGGAGATGACGAGCCCAGCAGACAGCCGGGGGGATTTTCGGATCAATACCAAACACAAGCAATGCTGATGGGACTCAAATGGTTGTAACCCAATGTCAAGGTGTGACCATAATGAAAGATGCAGCCAAGGTCAGAAAAGATGTGACCCAATTTCCTAGCAGATGTTTTCAAAAACCATGGAACCAGTACCTAATTATTTGACAGTATATTGCCCATAATATACTGTCCAATAATTTGCAACAGGTCTTAGGGTTTTGGCATACAGGTTGCACCTTTAATGGTTTCATCTCCGCAGTGGTGAATTACATCTTCATTTGCAAAATGGTTGCACCTGAAAAATGGTTGACATTGATAGGCTTGCATCCACAATGGGTCACATCTCTCGGACCTGAGGTTGCATTCCCATGGTCTATGGTTACATCTCCTTTGGTCTGGGTGACATCTTGATGCTCAACTTAAATTTCCCTTTGGGGCATGCTTCCCTTGTCAATTGCGTAATGTAATAGCTTCTTCATATTCGGAATAGGGGTTGGCCCAAAAGTAACTCTAGAGTGTTGAATACATCATTAAAGGTATAGGTAGGTTATTGAGTTGTTGGCTCTGGTGTCCCCCGTTCCAGGAGCCTCGTGGCTTATGCACGATTCGCTGACTTAGAGTGTACAGATCGCCAAGATGCAAGAGCAAACAATACAACGACATCTGTTTCTTCATTCCCGCATCTACCCCTCATCCATCTTCTCTCGCCCAACTCATGCATTCAGCATACAAAATGTAAGTCTGACTGTCCCCTGCTGCGAGGTTTCGACCAAAGGGATCATTTGAGACACAGATGGTCAGCTGGAGCGACCTCAGTCGCTGTACAAACAGTGACTGCCCATTTAAAGGATCTTGTCGCAAGTTCTGTCCTCCAACTCTCCTGGGGAACGTGGAAGAGCATGTTATACCCCTGGCATCATATGTCCGTACCTGTTATAGCATGCAGCATGAGGCAGGTCCGCTTGTACGTTATATGCCGGCCTTCTCCGTCCCATGCTTATATAACATAGAATACTCCTATTTCAACATCGACTCCTGCAGTGTATCCATATGCTATATTTCTTTGCTCTCTGCCTAAATCAACAGAGGTCGGCTCCAGGATTGGCGGGGAACTATCCCTCCCTTTGGCCCCGGGGCTTGGTGGCGGATTTGACTCAGTGGGAGGGGCCGTTCAGTCGCAAAAGGAGAAAATAAATGCTCACTTGATGGAGGACATCAAAGCAAATGTTCTCGATCCAACTTCCAAGGTACGTTTCCCAACCTGCGCCATCACATTCTTGATAGGTACACTAGGAAGCTTGGCCCAAGCTGTCCAGCCGTTCTGACACCGAACACAAACAAGCTCCCTCCTCATTAGCCGAACTGCTCCCCAAGCGAAAGGTGATGGCACCCAATCCCAAGTTGGTCGAGGTGACTCTTGTACTTGTTGAGGACACAAAGGTGGTCAATCAGGAGAAATATCCACTGCCTACCGCAACCAAGTACGTCCTTTATGATTTCCACCATGATCATCGAGGCTTGAGAAAACGTAGGATGTGAGAACTCCATCACCTAGGCTATATTAAGGATGCCTCACTAAGTAACTTATGTAAATTAACTTAGCCTGCCGCAGTTCACTTAGGTGAACTTATGGCAGGCTAAGTGAGTTTCACTTTAAGTGAACTTCGGGTAAGGTCAGTGAATACAAGTTCAGAGTCTAACTAGTTCAGAATGGCCATCATAGTTGTTTCCTGTTGGTCCATTGGTACTAGTAACAATATTGATGAGTTGCTGACTTGACCGAGAACTCTGAGCAAATGATGCTGACCACAGCATGATCATTGACCTGGGGACCTGAAACTGAGCAGTGTTATCCTTCCCAGCTATCGTGAAGAATATCAATACCAAGATTGTGTATGTGTCGTACTAACAGTTACCATTCTTCCTCAGACCAACCTCGACCTTGGACAAATAAAGATTCCTCGGGCAGTTCTGCACGGTTTTCGGAGATCTTTATTTTGGGGCGCTCTTTGAGAGACGTACTATGGTTCATGCGCAAAGGGTCCCGGGATTGGACATGTTGGGGGTTCATAAGTTGACAATTCAGAAGCGGATGTAGACCGAAAATGAGGCCTCCTGCTGCGAAAGAATTGTCCAGAGATGTAATCACATGGTAAGGGGCTAGGGGCCTGAAAGAAACTTGCGGCTGTCACAACTTGCGGACAAAATATCAATGATAGGTGTTTTCGTAGCTCTTTATCAAACATTTTCCAGTGTTCCTTAATTTTGAGCTCTGAACAGCGTCATCCGTGGATTTATAATCATGTTTGAGACACAAATAAATACCACAGATCAGTATCGACCAGCCTCAAGCAATTTACACACCTTAAAACCTTTATTTCATATATCGCTTTGAGTCGGGTATAAAGGGTGCATAAGTGAAGTGAGCCAAGTGTGGGAAAAGATCAGTAAAGTGCGGCTGCTTAAAATTAGGTGGTAAGTGAACTTACCAAGGTAGGAAATAAGTTCCTTTTTGAAGACTATATTAAGGCTGTCTCCTTCCTGGGGACAGCTTCGGCAGCAGAGGTTTCCCGCTTGGTTCCAGATGCCTTCGAATCTGTACTGGCAATTAAGCAGAAGGCAACCAACATGCTGCTTTGGCGGCTACTGTGTATGAGATCAACACGCACAAGCGGAAAGAAATCACACCTTTTTCCCCACGCTTTGGCTGTTCCCAAGATTACTCTGCAGGACCTCAGGATGTATGCAAGTGTTGTGTTCTTTCCTATCAATATTCTGACTTCTACAGGGTGTCTGTTCATGTACTATACAAATAGTCTGTAAAGATTTTTCCTGATTTTTAGATGGTTGCTGGATGCGTGTATGGAAGAATTATCATTCAGAGGTGATATTTTGTCAGGAACAAGAATTGAATCATGAACAGTATATTCTTGACAGAACCAATTCTGTTGAATCTTGCACTCAAGATGCTTCTGGTACATCTCCTTCCTTCTGGCTTCAAGATCATTTATTTGGCAAGGAAATGCGTGCACAACGTTCAAAGTTTTGTGAAATCCGGAAGATCCTGACTGCGGCCCGCTTCCCCAAGCTAATAACATTCTCCCAAACCGGGTGCTAACAAGCAAAGAGTTGGAACAAATGAGCCAAGAGTTCCAAACAACAGCGGCGTGTGCAGAGTCATGGAGTAACTCAGGTTCGGTGCACAGAGCTGGGTGAGCCCAATCCCATAGACACGACCTTCAGGAACCAACATCATTTCCGGGGATGCGATCTGCGATCCGACAGCAGCTGCGCATGCAGACATATTTGGGCTGAACCCAGGCAGGCTTGCTGAGTTGTCCGGGTTCTTGTGGCTTCATGTAAATCCAGTGACCGAAAGCGAGAGTGAAACGGAGCTTGATGTGAAGAGCACGGCGAAGCAAATCAACGACGAACCCCACTCTGGGTGGTCAGCCATCAACTTGGCTTGCGTCTCCGCATCCGTTGGGGAAAAATGGTTGATCTCCAGCACCTGCATTCTGATCCAGCCCAGCGGCTTGAGGTCCTTTGGCAGGAGCATTGGGTGACTGTGCCGGAAGCTCGATGCTGTTGTTGCTGCCCTGCTGCCCTGCTGGGGTGCCCATGCCATAGCCTGCATGGCTATTAATCACTGAGAAAATAAGGTTGAAAGCGGGGCTCACCTTGACTTCCTTCACTTGCTTGTTGTCTGGCGGCACAACACCATACAGCCATGCAGCAACTTGAGTCCAAAACTCAGATGCAGTGATGAAGGCACAGAGGATGTTCTTGGGCAGCACTTAGGGTCCACAGGTTGGATCCGCTCCGTGGATGCTGTTCCCGAGTTCCTTATATAAAGCATTTGAAAATTTACCTTTTTCATGCTCACAATGTTTTGCTGTAAATCATTGATTACTCCCAAGAAGGTAATTTCGGAACTCTAAGCGGGTTTCCTTTAGCTCTACCTCAGTCTCATTCAGCATATCCAAACGTCTCAAAAGGGATAAAGAATATGTTGTGGAACTTGAATTTACAATTTTGGTTTCGGGCTAAAATCAACTTGTATATGACGTAGTGTCGTCCTTGACATCATCATTTGATATGTAGATATGCTGCTTGCAGTGCAACGGAAGATGCGTCGCAGATATCGTGCGCACCAGCCAGTCAGATTTGTTGCTGAACTGCTGCTGCTCATTCATTATCCCTGAATAAAATTTGTTCGCCAAGGTCGGCAGAAAACAAAGCGGGAATTACTTGTGAACATTGAGATTTCGTTACTGTGTTTGTCGGTCGTCTTCCTGGATGGGAGGTCAGTGGAAAGGTAGCATCACGGAAGGGTAAACTTGAGTTTGAACAGCAGTAACCTGGCTCTGAGCATCCGTGCTCTTCGCTATTTGCTGCCATTGGACAGACGGTGCGGCATGTTGTAGGTCAAGAGTTCAGGGTCACACTAGACCGTTCTCTTCAGACTGAAGAGAACGGTCTACCGCATCTACAAAATACATGAACCCCGCGCACCAAACACCACCCTTGTCCTCATCGGGTCTCAATGCGGCTTGGACGCGAGGTCAACACTACAACACTCCCACTGACCTCACAGTCCAAGTGCTATTCCAAGCCAATCATACGACGGCAGCGAAGCATCGTGTCGCGCGGAAGGAACTTTGTAAGCAGGTCCGCCGGGTTCGCATTCGATACACAATAGTGGATAGTGACATCGCCGTCCTCGATATAGTTGCGGACGTTATGATATTTCAATGCAATATGCTTTGCCTTGTCATGCATTGCTGGGTTCTCGGCAACGGTTATCGCAGACTGGTTGTCGCAGTGCATCGGTGACGGGTGGTCCAATGGTTGCCCTATAAGCTTGCCAAGCAGGTTGCGGATGAACATTAGTTCACGGCCTGAATGACTTCCAGCGATGTATTCGGCCTCCATCGTAGATTGAGCAGCGACACCCTGCAAATGGCTGATCCAGGAGACAGCACCGCCCGCAAGGAGAACGACGGTACCGGACGTCGAGCGCAACTTGTCCTTCTCACCTGCCCAGTCGGCATCGGTATAGCAATGCAAGGTGTCAGGGAATGATGTCGCGAGGTGACCCGGACCGCGGTAGGTAATACCCAAGTCGAGTGTCCCTTTGATGTAGCGAAAGAGATGCATCAGCGCGTTCCAGTGCTCGATGCCCGGATTAGAGCTGAAGCGGCTGAGGACTCCCACTGCATAAGCCAAGTCGGCACGTGTGCCTAGCA
The DNA here is from genome assembly GCA_014925785.1 of Mycena galopus ATCC 62051. Taxonomy (NCBI): domain Eukaryota; kingdom Fungi; phylum Basidiomycota; class Agaricomycetes; order Agaricales; family Mycenaceae; genus Mycena; species Mycena galopus. The sequence continues at coordinate 121,976 of WIQG01000386.1, read as the reverse complement.
TCCCGTACATGACCGAGCCCAAACCACCGAGGTAATCCTTGCCGTACATGAGCCGGTGTTCCTCAGGCGTCTTCGGTGACATCTCTTTTGTCAGTTTGGTGCCGACAGGGAATGGGGTGGACACGGGCCGGCAGTCCGCCATCCCAAAACGCTCAAGTACGCCCTCAAAGTATTCCCTCTGGGAAATGCGCACTGTCTGTGCGTCGAGGTCATGAGAAATTTCTAGACCCAAGCAATAGGAAGCAACACCAAGATCCTTCATCTTCAGATGTGCGGTGGGTTTCGATTTGAGAATGTTCCAAGTAGGTTCATCATTGGTAGCACCTTGTAGGCCGTCGACATATAATGCAATGACGACGATAATTTCCTCGCGCCGGCAAAGATAAATACTGTGGTCGGATTGGAGACGAGTGAAGCCGAGGGATTTGAAAATCGAGTCGATAAGTCGGTACCATTGGCGAGACGCTTGCTTCAGGCCGTAGATCGATTTGTGCAGCTTCAGAACCATTTCCTCACCGTGTGCGTTAACCTTGGGCGGAAGACCAGGAGGTTGCGACATGTAAATTTCTTCGTCGAAATCGGCATTTAGGAAGGCGGTGACAACGTCCATTTGGTAGATAGTGAGACCGTAGTGGGCGGCGAGGGCGGACATGACGCGGAGGGAGGTAAATTTGACGACAGGGGCAAAGGTTTCTTTGTAATCAATCCCGTGAATTTGCGTGAATCCACGTGCAACGAGCCGAGCTTTGAAGCGCTCAAACTCATTCCATTGGTTTGTCTTCACGCTGAAAACCCACTTGCACGTTATCACTCTCCTCCCCTCTGGACGATCAGCGTACTCGAAGGTCCCGGTGTCCACCAGCGAGCCAAATTCGGTTGCCATCGCGTTCGCCCATTCCTCTGACTCGGCACTCGCCATTGCTTGCTTGAAAGTTAACGGGACGACAATCGGAGGCTCTGGCACTCGTGCAGGACGAGCCTGAGCTTGGAACTCCTCCTCCTCCTCAAGCTCAGGTGCGTCTTCGATTTCTGGCGCTGTTTTATGCTTGTACCGACCTTTCAGGAGATTGCCACACTCGTCCACCATACCCTCGAAAAGAGTCGGCAGCCTGCGCGTCCTCGGCACCTTCGGTACCTCGACAACGACCTCGGTCACCTCCTCCTCATCGCCATCCACATCATTCCCATCCTCGGGCTGCTCTCGCTCCTCCGCCTCCGCCACGCACTCCTCTCCTTCCTCTGGCTCAGCCACCACGTTCGCAATGTCACCAGCATCTACAGCCAAGGGAATGGATGCATCCTTGGGGGTAGAGGGTGCCCCAGGAGCAGCAGGAGGATTGGGAATAATGGGCAGCAGGTTTCGCAGGTCCGTGATAACTTCAGTCCATCCAGATGTTTTCCCACGCTCATGGAATGTTACATCCCTCGACTTGTAGACCTTGTGCTTCACCTGGTCGTAGCATTTGTACACCTTCGACTGTGTCCCTGGCAAGTTGTAGTAGCCCAATAAAATGCATTTTACCGCCGTATCCGCGAGCTTTGGCCGCCCCTTCACCAGCAACACGGAGACATAAACTTCGCAGCCAAACGGGCGCAGATGGCTGATGTCCTGTCACTGTCCTGTCCATGCCTCCTCTGGGATGCGTCCATCCAAAGAAGACCGTGTCGGACAGAAATTTCGCGTGGTCGCACCGTACGCAACAGCATCTGGCCAGAAGCCAATCGGTAGTCCCGCCTCAATGAGGTTAGCGCGCGCGCTCTCCTCCAGCGTGCAATTCACGCGTTCTGCCACACCTCCCTGCTGCGAACTGTAAGGGGTGGTGGTTTGGTGAACGATCCCGTCCGCCGCAAGTAAAGCCTCGAACTCATCAGAAGTATATTCGCCACCATTGTCGGTACAAGTTATTCCGATCTTCTGCCCCGTCGCCTTCTCCACGCGTGCCTTCCATGCACGGAAGCGTGCGAGGGCGCTACCCTTCTGTTTCATGAAGTCCACGTCCAGATGCGAGGTATAATCATCCGTGAATGAGATGAAATAGCGGTTGCCGCCGATTGACATTGTATGGGCGATATATTGTCAAAAAAGTAGCTACGGGTTCGGAAGCGTGCGAGGGCGCTACCCTTCTGTTTCATGAAGTCCACGTCCAGATGCGAGGTATAATCATCCGTGAATGAGATGAAATAGCGGTTGCCACCGATTGACATTGTATGGGCGATATATTGTCAAAAAAGTAGCTACGGGTTACATGGTTTTTGAGGACATCTTCCAGCAATTTGGGTGACACTTTCTCCAACTTGGTTGCATCTTTCATGTGGGTTACACCTTGACATCAGGGTGCAACTTCTTTATCCCCATCAGCATTGCTCGTGTTTGGGTCTGATCCGCCAATCCACCGGCTACCTGTTGGGCTCAGCATCTCCACCACCTGCTTGAATCTAAGCCCTAGGTGCACACAATGAGGCAGGGCGTGATTTTATGCATTTTTAACAGCCTGTAGAGCAACATTGATAGAGTGTGAGTGGAATCCCTTCGAAAATGGGTCAACTTACCATGTTTCATTGAAGGAATTTCCATGAGTGCTGCAAAGGGACTAGAGCTCATTTTCATCGCATTGATATGGTAAAATACTAGTTAGAATGGGCTATAACCAGCAAAAATTCAACACAGTGCTCCAATGGCGAGAACCCAATGACTTCTGTTCCGGGATTTTTGGCATGATGTAGCATCATTGTTTCAATCAATGCCATCAGAAATTGAAGATTTCCTCAAAACGATGTCCGCCACATGTGAACCGTTCAAAGTGGAATCAACGGAAAGAGGCCAGTGCATCCTCCATGGTGCAATGTATCCATTTCCCAAGATGTGAATTTTTTGGCACCTTTCTTGCAAGGTGGAACCAAAAACACTGCAACCACGGTGATGTGATCCTTGCATAATTTTTGGACAGTATATGTGCCATAACATTGGTAGGGGGCAGGGGGCCGCAAACATCTGAATGTACGAGTTCTAGAACACAAGTGGCCCTCTTCCTCCCTCCTTTGGGGAACGGCTTGTGCGTAGTCTTTCCGCGAAGACACGCTTCACATGCGAAGTCATCCCCCGCAACGCCCATGTGCAACCCATTGACCAGCTTCAACGCAACGAGTTTCCTGAGATCAGCTAAATTCAGATGGCCAAGGCAACGATGGAGCGTGAGGATGTCGAGGCGCTTGCCAGCGGGCGCAGGGGTTTTCGCCTTGAGGACGGAAGGGGAGCCAGTGGCAGGTGCAGGTGAGTAGTCAGCAAGCTCGAGGGTGTAAAGGCCATCCCTGAAAATGGCTTCGCAGAGGGTTGCGCCGCGCAACTTTATCAAGCAGACTTTGCCCTCGAACTCCAGCTTTACGCCGGGGATGGCCGTCAACTGTCCAACGGAGAGGAGCGAGCCCGCCAGCTTCGGAACGTGCAACGTGCACCTGGAGTGGATCGTCTGGATTCCATTCGGACTCTTGATGCGCCGTGCGCTCGTTCCGCACCTAACAGTGTGGATCTCGCTGTTATCCCCGAGCTGGATGGGGATGGGCTTGTCGAGTACAGTGTATGTGATGAAGGAACTGCGCTCAGAGGTAAGGTTGCGCAAAGCGCCCGAGTCGACAAAGAGCGCATCGACACGAAGGCAATTGGTGGTCTCCTTCGTGAGGAGAACCTTGGAGTGGTCACTGCCGTTCGCAAAGCCGTCGTACGCAACTTGTGCAAGGCGCAGCTTCTCTTTCAGCTGCTCCTTTGCATCGAACGGACAGTCCCGGGCGATGTGGCCCTTGTTCCCACATCCGTAGCACGTCACCCCACTCTTCCAATCGCCCCTGCCGCTGCCTGCACCACCACGAGCACCACCACGTCCCCTGCCTCGTCCGCCTCGTCCACCACCGCGTCCACTGCACTGCAACGTCTGGGCAATGTACGCCTTGACCGCGTTGGCGGCAATTTCTTCATCACGCGCCTTTGCTACCGCAAGTTTCTCCATGTGCGCCTTCAAGGCATGCTCCTCGCAGTGCTGCGCATTGAGTAATTCACGCTGCCGAACCTCGTCCTCCAGGAGTATTGGCATAACCGTGAGGATGCTCGTGTGGTTGGTAAGGGAGATCGCCTGGACAAGCGGAGTGAAGTCGGCGGGGAGGCTCTGCAGTGTGTACTGCAGCAATTTGTAGTCTGACAATAGGTCGTTCCCCCGCTTTAAGTTGTTGGCGTAACCAAGGATGAGGTCAAGGTGGGTCTGGAGAGGTCCGCTCTCGATCCCAGCGTACTTGATTGTCGAAATCCTCTGGTGGATTGCAATCATCGACTGCATGCCCTGGCGCTGGTAAATTGCGCAAAGATTGCTCCACATCTCCGCCACTGTCTGCGCATCTCGAATGCAAGGGACTTGGTCGTCACTGACCATCTCGATAATGCGGTGCTTTGTCTTGTCATCGCCCTTGCGCCATACGGCATACGCTGGGTTCGCAACCTCCACGTCGACAGTACCGGTGGCTGGCGATACAGCTGCCTGCTGTACAATCATCGTCGGGAAAGGCTCTAGCTCGGGGTTGGAGATGTACGTCCATCTCTCCTCGTCCTCAAACTTTGATTGGACCTTGAACGCCCAGGTGTTCCAGTTTTCATTGTCCAGCAAATTGAAAGCGTAGACGGGGCCCATAACCTGTTGTAGGTCAAGAGTTCAGGGTCACACTAGACCGTTCTCTTCAGACTGAAGAGAATGGTCTACGGCATCTACAAAATACATGAACCCCACGCACCAAACACCACCCTTGTCCTCATCGGGTCTCAATGTGGCTTGGATGCGAGGTCAACACTACAACACGGCAATCTCTTGACCAAGAATAATGACCCGGACTTCACTGAGGCAATATTGACGCTGTTCCGTTCCCCAATGTCCTGAGTATTGCCGTCATGATCAGTTCAAAATTGCTGAATGCAGGCATACCGTGAGAATGGGCTCCTTCATGGTCACCTCAACCTTAATCCCCTCTTCATCCCTGAGTGATGGCCACACGAAATGCGGCTCAGTAATGGTAGACTTGTCTGGGTAGAATAATCTTTACCTTTTCATTGTTGCCATGCAATCCACGGAGTAGAAGCATGAGTTGGGAGAACGCAGCGTAACTTGAGCCAATCATCTATTGATTATCATCAGGAATGGCATCATCAATGCAGTTTTGGTGCGATGCACCATAAAGTGAATAATATCGTCTGCGGTGGTAGCACACTGAACATGATGTTGGTATTTTTTTGTACAAGAAGCTAAATCTGCTCACCAAGATCAGGTCACCGAGCTTCTCCATCTTCATACAGGCTTGGAAAAGCAGCTGCAATTCACTGCCCTTGATGACAATCTTCGGGAAGTCCAACAAATCTAGAATTCTGGTCAGATGAGATTCAAGACAGCGAGTTTGTTAAATACCCTAACATGCCCTTGTAAGTGACGATGGTCTGCTTCTGTTGTTCCACTAGCAGAAAGAACCAATGCAGCCACTGCTTCAGCGGTCTTCCACTTGAGGAGCTGACCAAGACATTTTTGACCAGCCCAGACGCTGGTGTGAATGATCTTGAGGAAGAGCTGCACTGAGCGGGGGTTGAAAATGAAGATGGCACTGTCTACAGGCAGAAAATTAGATTCTAAAAACCAATTTGGAATATATGCCTTACTGATGAGTTTAGTTGTCAAATTGCCTTCAAACATCTTGTAGATTCTAAGACAGTAAACCTTCGTGTCGTCGACAAACCCTAGGTAGTAGAGAGCTTGCGCAAAAGCCGCACAAGCCGCATTCAGCTTTTGGGCATTGCGCAAGATTACCACGTTTTTGCTGGGCTTGCGGGATGATTTCGTAAGTTCATCGCACTCTCAGGGCTCTGTGACACCCTATTGCGTTCACCCAAGTTAATATCTGGTTGATGCGCCTCTTGGGGGAGCGGGTTTTCCAGCCATCACTCTGGCTCCATTCAGATTTCCCATACTTTTCGCGTCCTGTATGGTGCATTTGCAGCCGTGATGAAAATTTTGCACTCACCAGGGCTTGGCTTCCAACCTGACCACTTTTCCACTGATTTGGCTTCTCAATAACCTCAGATCGGATTTCCGCACGCGGCTTTGCGCAATACCGAAAAGCCGCATGTGGCTTGTGCGGCTTTTGCGCAAGCTCTCTAGTATACAAGTGTTGAAGGTAAGGAGCGAGGAATATCACTCATAAATAATTTGATTTGAGAACAGCTCCGAGTAATTCTGACTGTTCAGGTACGGCTCTGTTGGTTCAGAAGAGTAGAGTGGCAACCCTTTCCGGATCCATTCTCGCAGGACATGACAAGCTGGCTTGGCTTTCATGATCTTGGCCATGGGTACCATAGGAGGGTTCCAGTTTAAACTGCCCCATGTCCTATGAGACCCCTGGGTTTAAACCGGTTCCAACCATCATGGTTCCAACCATGACTGGTTCTCCTATAAAAATTGGCTCCAAACCACCATGGTTCCAATCGGTTTAAACCATCACGGTTCCAACTCGGTTCAAAACACTGATGGTTCTCACCGGTTTAAGCCATGGTTCTCACCGGTTTAAACCATCATTCTTTGAACTCAAGACGATCAAAATGTAGAGTTTTTCTTTTGTTGACACATGAAAAAAGTTTGAGCTGGTTTAAACCATGGTTCGAACTAGTTAGCTATGTGCATATGGTTGAGATAGGCTTCACCATGCTTGACCAGCAGCATTTAAAGACATATCTCAAGAAATGGCATCAGCAACAGCAGCAGATATGTCCTCAGGTTGTTCCATACATCATTGCAGCACCCTAATGCCTACCTCAGGAGGAGAAATTATTCTTGCCCTCTGACTTCAATAGTAATGATCGCACCAAACTTGGGTTGGACATTCTAGGAGGAGAGGAGCTCAAACTGCAAAAGGGTGAAGCAAATGATGCTCTTCATAGCTTGCGTGAGCACATCCGACATAGCCAGGCACTTAGACAGCACAAGAACTCATGTAAAAATGCTGTCCATGGCCAAGAAAAGATCATATTACAATTATTGCATTAGGCTGTAACCCAGAAGACCATAGATTTGAGTATCCAGAGTTGAAAGATGATGATCTATACACTAAAAAGTTTGATCAACCTCATAATCTGAGTGATGGAGGGAAGGTTGAGTGTTGGATTTGGTGGAAAGGCAAGCATGGAAACTTGTCTGAAGCAGAGGATGCTGAATACACATTGGATTGCAAGTTCGATTGTGTTTGAATGTCTGATAACTAAAGATTGTACAGCAGCTCATGTGCAGTGGCACCGTGCCCGGGCAGATATGGAACACTGGCAAGAGGAGGTTGGAATTCTTGTACAAGAGTTCCGATGAGCAATTCAAAGTTTCACCAAAATGGAGACCGTTTGGACCACCCTTGCTGAAGATCACAGCAGTGATCTAGGCAAGCAGGCTTATGCACTGAAGACTGCAAATATGTATGGGCAGATGTGTGAGGATGCGGAGAAGAAGTGTGACGATGGGTTATAGAGTTGTGCACTATTAGCATGCCCAGAGGCCCTGTGAAGGGAGGTCATCCATTTACTATGTACTCTATGCACTATATCGTACTTTAGCTTAGTCAGTGTTCCATGGAACGCACAGCTTTATGTATTAGATAAGCAGTTAATCTTTACACCACACCACTATGATCATCCTCTGAGTATAGCTTGAGTCTGACCTGTGGACGGTGCACCACCATTAACCCAGCAACTCGGCTAGGCATCCCTTTAACTGCCTTCCTCCCTCGGGTGACAAGGGTCCAATTGCAGGGTTACACGAAGTCCGGACGAGAGGCTACCAACTGTCATCGATGGCGGGGATCCGACTTTGGATCCTGGGTCAGCACTCGCAGCGCTGTCTTCGAAGGTCTCCTCCAGCGAGAAGCCCCTATGCCAAAGCCAGGTTGCTTCACAAGAAATTTGCAGATGTTGGAGGTACTTGGCCCAGTGCAGGGGTCAGTCTTGCCCAGCATATCAGATCTGAGCAACGAGATGCGAGGATTGACTGGAATGCTGTAGTAGCAGAAAATCATTGAGTATAACTGTGTTTGTTTTCATGTGTCAACCCAAAAAAAAATTGATTTTGAACATCTTGAGTTCTAAGCATGATGGTTTAAACCAGGTTGGGCCATAGTTTGAACCGGTTTGAACTATGTGTTTTCATGTGTTAACCAAAAAAAAAAAGCTACATTTTGAACATCTTGAGTTCAATGCATAATGGTTTAAACCGATTCAAACCGGTTGGAACCACAGTTTAAACTGGTTAGAACCATCAGTGGTTTAAACCGGTTGGAACCGTGATGGTGTAGAGCCAAATTTTATATGAGAACCAGTCATGGTTCAAACCAGTTTAAACCATTATGGTTTGAACCGGTTTAAACCCAGGGGCCTCATAGGACATGGGGCGGTTTAAACTGAAACCCTGCTGTTGCTGGGATCTGGAAAGGGTTGCCACTCTACTCTTCTGAACCAACAGAGCCGTACCTGAACAGTCAGAATTACTCGGAGCTGTTCTCAAATCAAATTATTTATGAGTGATATTCCTCGCTCCTTACGTTCAACACTTGTATACTACCTAGGGTTTGTCGACGACACGAAGGTTTACTGTCTTACAATCTACAAGATGTTTGAAGGCAATTTGACAACTAAACTCATCAATAAGGCATATATTCCAAATTGGTTTTTAGAATCTAATTTTCTGCCTGTAGACAGTGCCATCTTCATTTTCAACCCCCGCTCAGGGCAGCTCTTCCTCAAGATCATTCACACCAGCGTCTGGGCTGGTCAAAAATGTCTTGGTCAGCTCCTCAAGTGGAAGACCGCTGAAGCAGTGGCTGCATTGGTTCTTTCTGCTAGCGGAACAACAGAAGCAGACCATCGTCACTTACAAGGGCATGTTAGGGTATTTAACAAACTCGCTGTCTTGAATCTCATCTGACCAGAATTCTAGATTTGTTGGACTTCCCGAAGATTGTCATCAAGGGCAGTGAATTGCAGCTGCTTTTCCAAGCCTGTATGAAGATGGAGAAGCTCGGTGACCTGATCTTGGTGAGCAGATTTAGCTTCTTGTACAAAAAAATACCAACATCATGTTTAGTGTGCTACCACTGCAGACGGTATTATTCAGTCTTTATGGTGCATCGCACCAAAACTGCATTGATGATGCCATTCCTGATGATGATCAATAGATGATTGGCTCAAGTTACACTGCGTTCTCCCAACTCATGCTTCTACTCCGAATGAGGAAGAAGGCCCCACTACGACCCAGATAGGGATTGAAGCTGGTGTCCGAACTGATACTCAGAACCGAGCCGCTGAAAATTTTGTTACGATGAATGCCGGTTTGTATCAAATATGTATGGTAGACAAAGTTGATTTACCTTCATTGGTTCCCAGATATGCTCGACATCCGTGACACACCCAGCCCGGATACCTTCACTGGCACAGTGCTACAAGCAGACTTTGGAGGTCAGTGGCCCACACAAGGCAGACATACCGCTGATAATTACTGATGCCTCGCTTAGTCTAGGCGAGAGCCCTGACCTCCCCCCACTCGTTGCCGATACTCGGCCACCTACACCCGACATTGAGGATGTCGATGGTGAGCGTCATGTGTTATCCACGAGATTATTCACTTAGTTCTGATATAGATTCCACCGGATCCAACCAGGTGCGTGCCATGAGATTAATTAGCGAGATTCTGCATCTGTGCTCGCTGGAGGTGTGGCCATCAACTACTTGCAGCACTGCGGTCTTCCATTCCCCAAAGGAGAGGGCGCCAAGTCCATCCACACTTGGGTCCATTTCTCTAAGTTACTCGGCCTCACAGGGTAAGTGTTATGTTTGTGCTGTGAATAGCGAACTGACCTTTGTATCAGGCGGGCCCAGACACATTTACTTTGTCGGCATTCAGACCCTCGCAGGCTGTTGTACCTTCTGTGAGAGCCGCGCATTTTCGGATCCTTTTCCCCAGGATGGTGCCGTTTTCCTGCGCCTTCAGAATTCTGGGGGGCGGGTTGGCAGAGCTTTCGGGGCTAGAGTCGACTGGGCAGCCCATTTCGTTGGCACATCGAACTTCCCGATTGACATGGAGCGCAACTACCGCTCCTACCAATATCGCTTCAGAGAAATTAGTTCTCTCTTAGACATGGAGAACTCTTAGAATCAGTCAAACATTTTCTTCCCCGTCCCTCCCTCACTGCAGCGCTCGGCGTTGCTCACGCTGCATGATGAAGCAACAACGACGGCGGTCTACGTGCTGTATGTGTTCCATGGTGTGAGTCAGATTGCGATTCTTTGTAATTGAGTTCTCAACCCACCATTCTCAGGACGCCGAGCCTTTTAGTACACAAATGGCAATCACCAATCCTCCTGTGGGTATCGAAAATGCCCATGCAGCAGCTGCACACATTGCAACTTCACATGGACCTGCAGCCCCACAAAATACGATCCTAACAACCGTCTTGGCCGGTACAGATCCGATCGAACACTATCTTCGTGACCGGTTTGCAGCTGAGCTGGAGGAGCTCAGGCTGTGGCGTACACGGGATTATGGGTCAGCCTACAGCCACTGCCTCATGGAGCGCAGTGTTTCTCAAATTTGCCAAACACTCGGTATTGGCATCGTTGAGCGCATCCACATCCCCGCTGTCATTGGGGACATGTCGATCCACCTAGATGATGTTATCCACGCAGCCGGATTGAACATTCAAACTTTTGGAACAATCTGTACCGAATTTCGAATGATCCGCGAAGCTCATATGGCCTTGCGCCAGCATCAAAGGTCGAACACAGTTCCAGTCGATTACACATCACTTCTTCCCTTCTTGGATCTGATGCTCGGTGAGTGCATCCTCAACACCGCTTGCACCTTGGAGCCTGGGAGCCAGCCTGCCAGTGAGCTGGAACAAACGGTGGCCAGAACACAGATTACCGCGCTCATGGGTAGAATTTGTGGGCTCCCACGAATGATTGATTTTACATAGAGTTTGTGTACCTGTGGAAATTCCATGAATCAAATCGTTCACCAGGTTCCCGATTAAATAAGATTCGAAACTCACTGCAAAACATGTATCCCTAGCCCTCGAAAGGGTGACGGTGCACACCTGCCAAAGCGGTGATCAATAGAAGGTTCACCGATCATATTGTGGCAGTGCAGAGATTTACCTCCGTGGATCATAAATTGGCGCCGCCGTGAGTGACTGTTATAGGGAATGAAAGGGTAGAAGCATATTAATTGAGAGCACATACTGAATCTACAATACCAGGGAAACAAGGTTGAGCCGCACCCATTGAGCCCACTTGCACAAAATGTTCTCCACCATGATAGGATCAAAGCCCATATGCGTCTTGCTCACGTCCGAAAGCTTCGCATCTAAAAACTGATAAAGACTCAAAAAACCTGCCTTGACCTCGCCAATATTCCCTTTGCCAGGCTTATTCTTCGAACCACTCCGGCGCATTGGAATTAATTCCAGCTGCTCCAAGCCTGTCATGGCCCCCTTATTCATGTCCTGCACAATCCAGCCCACAGTCGAGACATCCGGGGCCGCTACCGCACCAGAGTAAGAAAGGTCAGCAGCAAGCAGAAATGCAAGGAGCGGCCCAATCTCCTTGAAGCGAGAGAGATTGTCAGCCTTGAGGAATTTATAGCATTCCATGAAGTCAGACGTGCCGCTGGCAGTGTTCTGCTCCCAATCGGGACATCCAGCGCCCACGGCTGTTGTCGCCGCGCTCGCGGTCGTCTTTCTTGCCGCGCCTCCGGTCGTTGTCGCTGCACCCACGGTCGTCTTTCTCGCCATGCCCGTGGTCATTGTCCCTGCGGTCGTTGTCGCCGCGGCGGGGTCGTTGTCTCCATCACGCTTGCGATTGTTGTCTTTGTCTTTGAATTGCCTCAGTGCAAGTTCACTTAATATGAGCGACCTACCTCCAAGATTGTCTTCTATCTCCTCGTCTAGTATGAACAGTCTGAGATCCTTTCAAAGGTGAAGAAGCTGGCCTACCACTGGACTCCGGAAGAAAGACTTTTGTCTTTCTGGCAGGCTTGTCGTTGTCACGCCCATGGTTGTTGTCGCTGCGCCCGCAGTCTTTGTCTCCATCACACTTACAATTATCGCCTTCGTCTTTGAATTGCCTCAGTCCAAGTTCGCTCAATATGAGCAACCTACCTTCAAGATTGTCTTCCATCACCTCGTCTAGTATGAACATTTTGAGATCCTTTCATAGGCGAAGAAGCTGGTCTACCACTGGACTCCAGAAGAGAGACTTTTTTATTTCTGGCGGGCTTGACATGGGGAACCTCTGGTCTGCTGTGAGTGCAAGAATGTTGCATATTCTTCATACCGTACCTGAAAAATCTTGATCATCAGCGTCTTCGAGGTCTTGCCCATCTTGATCTGAGTTGGCAGGTTCGTCGTTCTCTTGATCTATGAAGAGTCAATCGTTGAATATAACACATAGATAAAAGCTACTACCCATGCTGGCATCCTGGGTATCCCTGTTCAACATGCAAAGTCGCAGGTAAGATGTTGATATGTACACTCATGTTTACATCCTCTTGGGGCTGCTTAGCCCCGAAGATGCTGGTCGGACGCGACTTGTCGGTGAGCCGAACATGGACTGTGAGGTCGTGCTTCTAAGTTGGGATCGAGATCTCACACGACAGGACATGGACCGTCCACCACGGGATGTAGACCGTGAAAGCAATCCAGACCGTCCACCAGGGGATGCAGGCCGTCCACGAGGGGACGCAGGCCGTCCACGATGAGACACAGACCTTGGACGAGATCCAGACCTTCAACGTCTACCAGGGGACACAGAGCCACGCCTCTGCTATATTGTGAGTATCAGGTCAAACATCAACAAAAGTGGAGCTCGCCTGGCTGGATATATCCTGTTCGCGGACAAGAGAAGAACCAGACTTCTGAGTTGCTGTGAGGGAATACGGCACAAAGGCAAAAGACACAAACGTGCTTGTCATCACCTCGCTGAAGTTTCCTTTTCTTCAAAGGGATTTCATCGGGTTCACTCTTGTGTCCGGTTTAAACACAAACTAAACAAAGAGGAGAGGATATTACAGCATCAGTTTCTTCATGTGCCGACGTGTTATGCCCGTGCATCTCCGACCCTCTCCGGATCCGTCCGGACTCGTCCGGCTCCATCCGGACTTCCTCTGTCCTCCGTCTGGATCCTTGGATCCGACTTCCCTTCCTTCCAGACGCGTCATCCGAACTCCGGCTCGCGTCCGTCTCACTCGCTGTTGCGTCCGGCCTTGGTCGTTGACGCACGCCCTCGGGGTTTTTACGCAATGAAGATTTACTGAGTGTTTCCCCTTCTCTGACCATATGACTTATGCCCCACATGTATTCCTTATTGTCTTTATTGTCTTCACTGATTCCTATTGTCTTTACTTCTTCTCCGAACGCATCCGGACTATCTCCATACTTAGTATAAATACGTACTTACTTCGGATGTAACCTCAGTTGATAATTAACGTGCTTTGCCTCCGCATTGCTCCGTTGTCCGACCTCTGTCCTATTCTCTATCCGACTTTTGGAGCCAAGTTAATTGGTGTACCTTTATACTCTTGTGGTATCGCTTTACATCCGGACCTTCGTCCGGCCCCCCGACTCCTCGTCCGGCCATCCGTCCTTCCGGCCCTTCCAGCTTTCAGGCTTTCCAGCTGTCCGTCCTTCCGGCCGTTTTCTCTTTTTTCCGGACACGGATATAACAGTATTATCAACTCAAATTAATTTGGCTTCTTCCCATGTCTTACGCTCACCTCGTTCCCACTCCGGATGTAGGCCAAGATCGTCGTCGATCACGCCAGTTCAGCGCCATCGTTCCGATTCAGGCTCCGGGCCAGCAGCCCGTAGAATCTATTTCTGGTTTTCAGCCACCCATGCTCTCACCACCTATTGAACCTCGGGTTCAACGGTCCCAACCGCATTTTCAACCGGATGCGCGTCCTCTTTGGCCGCATGCTCCGGCCATGTGGTCAAGACCGCTTCTCGACCCTGAAAACCGTGGAGCTGCTTTCCGGCAGTTCAGCCAATCTCCGGTCGGTTCCCAATACCCCAGATTGGTTTACCCCGAGGTGATGGATTTTAATGAGTATGATCGTGGCTCCGGTACTGGCATATCTTCTCCTACCCCAGATCATCGTATGTTTCATCATCCGGTCCACACTGCTACCATTGTGGAGGTACCGGAAGATATCGACCCATTGGAGACGACCGAACCGATTGCTCCGGTTCCTCCGATCTATACTGGGCAGACAATGTTTGTCGCGCCATCGCCTACTTCGATCGGCTCGCAACCGCACACTGCTCCTCCGGTTACTCCGGTTCCGATCGACAAGGGTAAAGGTAAAGCCAGTGGAGGACAAGCTCAACCACCCACCAATCTTCCTTCCAGCTCTACTCCGCCCCCGCCTGCAGGCCCTTCCGGTCCTCCCAGACCTTCTGGATCTCCTGGCGACAGTAGCGGTGGAGGCGGCGGAGGTAGAGGAGGTGGAGGTCCGCCCCAGAGCAGAAATCCTCCGCCGATTCCAAACCCTCCAGTTCAACCATCGGGTTCCGGCGCGCCCACGCCTAATCCAGGACCTGGTGGCGGTGGCGGACCATTTGGTCCGGCGCTGCCTCCAGGTCCTCCAGGTCCTTCCGGTCCGACAATTCATATTCCCGCTCCGAACAACCCGCAGCTCGATTTCGCCGTGCAACAAATGGCACAGGCAATGGCTCTCCTCGCACAGAACTCTGTCGCTCCTCCTCGCTCCACTCGTACCGCTTCCAAGGCTCCGGACACATTCGATGGTTCGGACCCGACAAAATTCGCCACTTTCATGTCGCAGATTTATCTGCACATCGCGGAATTCCCACAAGACTTCCCGGGCGACGAAGATAAGATTTTCTACGTCCGGTCGTATCTTCGGGGCACCGCTCAGCAGTGGTTTATGCCCAACATCTATGCGGGTGGTACGGTGCCCATCCCGCATTGGGATGGGAACTGGGGACTATTTGTACAGGAGCTCGCGACTAACTTCGGTCCGCACGACCCCTTCAGGGACACCCGGATCTCTTTGGAGACGCTTTCCATGAAGCCGGGTGACCGGCTGGCCACTTACCAGCTCGAGTTCGACACTCACGCGGTTATCACGGGATACAACGAGGCTGCCCTTTTCCGGGCATATTACAGGGGCCTTCCCAGTCGCATCAAGGACACCATCGCGCAAAACCAGATTCCGGCTTCTCTTGTCGGACTCAAGGCTTACGCCTCGCAGATCGACCAGCGCTACCATCGTCGACAGGCCAAGAAAGCTGCGGAGCGCGCTTCTAACAATCTGCCACCCTCCGGCAAGACGTCCGGAGACACCTCCGGGTCTCCTCCGGCCGGAGGTCAAGGTGGTGGTGGTCGTGGTGGGAAGTCCAAGGGAAAGGGCAAGGGCCAAGGTAATTCCAATCCTCCGGCCAAGACCAATCCTCCGACGACTACTCCTCCGGCTACGTCCGGCAACGCGGGTCAGGCCTCCAGGTCATCGAAGACTCCGAAACCGTACGCAGCCAAGCTCGACTCCTCTGGTAAACTCAAACCCGAGGAGCGCGAGCGGCGCATGAAGAACAACCTCTGCATGTTCTGTGGTGGTCAAGGCCATAAGACGGCCGACTGCCGGAAGCATCCGGGCAATGCTCAAGGCAAGGCTGGAAATGTTTCTAATCCGCCTGCGCCTGCCGCTGATGCCTCTTCTACCCCTGAGTCAAAAAATTAGACAGCGGCTCGGAGCCCTCCGCACCTGGTCCGAGCCGTGTTGACTCCGCGGTGCATCCGGAGGTTACTCTCAACGCGTCCACTCTCTCTCCTAATGCCTTTTACGTTGATCTTGATATATCTTTACTCTCCGCGGACTTTATCTCTCCTTCCGGCATTCTGTCCAGTTTTCCTACTCCGGACGCGGGCCTAACCCTGTGTCCGTCTTTTGTACAACGAGTTGCTGCGGGATTCAACTCCCGCTTACGGGCACTCATCGACTCCGGCTCTTCGCACTGTTTTGTGTCTACTCGAGTTTGCGAATCTAATGGGTATTCTCCATACGCGGTCCCTCCGGTTAAGCTCCGGTATCTCGACGGCTCCTCATCTATCATAAACCGGCAACTGCATTTATTGCCCCGGTTTCCTTCCGGCGATGTCCATTCTATGGAATTTTACGTCACCCGTCTGGACTCTGCCTGTGACTTGGTTCTTGGACTAAATTGGCTACGCCGCTACAATCCGTTGATTGACTGGCGCAACGCCTCACTAAAGTTCAGCCCTGTTTACGACGAGTCTACTGTGTCGACACACCCAGAGATCACTCCGGCCTTTGTTGCGGTCCCTCCGGTTACGGAGGATACGGAGCATCCAGCAACCCCGGCTCTCATTCCGTCTATACCGCTAACGTCTTCGCCCGGACCTGCTCCTTCTATGGAGATTCCTCCGGCACCGTTTCCGGCGCCACCCGAGGCCCCCGTGCCTCGTCCGTTCACTACTGCCCCGCTTGTGTCTATGGTCAACGCTGCTGCTTTCCGCGCTATCATTCGCGATAAAAGCACCATCCAGTATACTCTGCGTGCTACGCTGACCGACGAAAGTCTAGGTTTTAAATCCTCGGCCGAGCCGGACTTCGCTAACCTGTCCGGCATTCCGGCCGAATACCACGACTTCGCTGAGGTCTTTTCGGAATCGGAGGCTTATAACCTTCCGCCCCATCACGAGTTCGATCTGAAGATCGAGACCGTCGATGACGCGGAACCTCTGGTCAGTCCTATTTATTCTCTTCCTCCGGCCGAACTTTTCATCTATCTGTCTCGTTCCTCCCATGGCGCTCCTATCCTCTTCGCTAAGAAGAAGGACGGAAGTCTCCGGCTTTGCGTCAACTACCGTGGATTGAACCGTATCACGAAGAAGGATCGTTAACCCCTTCCTCTGATCTCGGATCTCCTCAACGCACCAGGAAAGGCACGCATCTATACCAAGCTCGACCTCCGGCATGCCTACCAGTTACTCCGGGTTGCCCCGGGCGACGAGTACAAAACCGCATTTCGCTCATGCTACGGCTCCTACAACTTCCGGGTTGTTCCGGAAGGTTTGTCTAATGCTCCGGCCGCCTTTCAGCATTTCCTCAATACGCTGTTCGCGGATCTGTTGGACGTCTATGTCGTGGTATACCTCGATGACATCTTGGTGTACTCCGACGATCCGTCCGACCATACCGCTCACGTCCGGGAGGTGCTCCAGCGCCTCCGGGAAGCCGGTTTGTATTGCAAACTTCCCAAATGCGAGTTCGGCGTCACTACTTACGAATATCTAGGCTATGTTCTTTCTCCGGACGGTTTCCGGATGGCTCCGGACAAGATCTCCGCCATCACGGATTGGCTCGTCCCTCGGAAAGTTAAGGATGTTCAGTCCTTCCTCGGTTTTTGTAACTTCTACCGGCGTTTTATCTATGGCTATTCCAGCATTACCGTTCCACTCACCCGACTTACCCGTACCGCTATCAAGTGGGACTGGTCGGTCGCTTGCCAAACGGCTTTCGACACTCTCAAGCGGGCGTTTACGGATGCTCCAGTCCTCCACCATTGGATTCCCGGCCGCCAGATCACGGTTGAAACGGACACATCCGACTACGCTATCTAGGGATGAGCACGGGTTAGGGTAAACCCGGTGGGTTTACGGGTCGGGTCAGCCGGGTACGGGTCGCGGGTTGCCCTCACATGCAACCCGCGGAAACCCGTACTCGACCCGGCGGTCCGACGGGTCCACACGGGTCCTCGGCCCGCTAGCGAGCAAGCATTGATTTTTGCACCACAAACGCCGATCAGCTGTCAATGTCAAGCATGACAGCTGCCGATCCTGGAACACCCACAAGCGCGCTCTCTGTCTTCTTACCACCACGACTGCGTTCTGGCTGACCTTTGAGTTGCTGAGCTCTGTTTCGGAATGAAGCATAACTGGAGCTTTGTGCTCTTGCCTCCACACTGAATTGGCGTCCGACGGTTGGCAACAACTAATTTCAATTCTGATCAAGGGGTTACACTGGATAGTGAGCAGAAAGGAGCGGCAGTTAGTTTCACCGGACTTTGAACTCGTAGCATTGCTCCAATTCACCGCTGTTACTCACCTTTTCAAAGCCAATTTCGAGGCAACCACTTGTGTGCTTTCACTAAGTTTGAAGTCTAGTACACTTGGTATTTCCTGGGCTTGAATATCGGTACGCAGATTCTATATTTCCCTCCACACTCCTATTTTCGCATCTTTATTCATCCACACTCTATTGACAGTTCAATATGTAGTGAGGGGGGAAATGGTTGCTTAGTGATCTTGACAAAAAGGAGTCTCTGCAAAGGACTTAAAACCCAGTGCGTGTGCAGTGCAACTCCATCTTCATGCCATCCTCTAAATCTTCGTCTTCCTTTTCCGTCTCGCGCATCAAAATTGCGGGCAAGCAGGTGCTCCGCAAGGTTAGCACTGCTGTTAAATCCATCGCCAGTTCTGTCAAAGGCAAAGGTACGCTGACTGCGCCGTTTATCACCTCTCCATACTCAATTTCTTCCAGGCAGCAAATCCGGCGGGTCGAAAGCTGCATCAGGTGCATCACAGGAGAACGAGGATCCTGAAGGTATGTTTTCAAATGCCCGAGAAAATTCTTGTTCACATTTAATCCACAGATGATTCGAAGGCTCGCTGGACGTCGGGTGTTTACCAGTTTTTCCGGGACGATGTCAAGGAGCAGACAGACGACGCCGGTCGCAAATTCCAGTTCTTCAAGTGCGCAGCCCCGGGTGGCTGCAAGAACGCCAAGAAGAGCGTCGTCCGCTTTCAAACCAACGCTGACGGGACAAAGGCTGGTGATCGTTCTCCCACTTCTAACTTGAAGAAGCATGCGGTGAAGTGTTGGGGGAAAGACGTCGTGGCAGGCCGGCTGAAGGGCGCGGATCCCAAGCAGCGAGATGGCAACATCTTCGCTGCTTTTTCCCGGGCAGATCAGCGTCCAAAGCGTGCGGCGCATCGTGTCCACACTGAAGCAGAGTTACGGTAAGCTTTCATCGACACTCTGGAATGTCTATTGACTTTTTCAGCGCTCATCTTGCTCGCTGGGTGGCAGAAAGTAATCGCCCGATCCGCATCGTGGAGGACCGCGAGTTCAGGGAGATCTTGTCCGCGGGTCGGCCTGAGCTCAACATCCCTGGTCGCCATACTCTTGCCCGGGACCTCAGCGCTGCTTATGAGCGTAGCCGTGCCCATGTTCAGTCGCTCTTGGAGGTAAGTTACATCTGTTGGACTTATATTTTCGATTAACCGCTTTGCAGGAAAATCCAGGGCGCCTGAGCTTCACCACGGATGCCTGGACCTCACCGAATCACCGTGCATTTGTTGCGTGGACTGTGCATCTTGTTAACGATGGTGAACTCCTGTCTTTCCCTCTCGATATCTACGAGGTTCCTGAGGTGAGCACCGCTCTGATACTGCCCCGGTATTCGTTCTCATGGTTTCTTTAGTCACACACTGGCGAAACACTTGCACGCGCTTTCGACGAAATGCTCGCACGCTTCGGCATCCAGGCTCAGGTACGAGTTGACAAATTTTGTGATTCTTCTCCTCACATACATAGATGCTTGCCTGGACTGGGGACAACGCCACTTCAAACGATACCCAGAACACCACTCTTGATGCCAGCCCGAACAACAACTTCGAATCTGAGAACCGTGTCCGCTGCTTC
The DNA here is from genome assembly GCA_014925785.1 of Mycena galopus ATCC 62051. Lineage (NCBI taxonomy): Eukaryota > Fungi > Basidiomycota > Agaricomycetes > Agaricales > Mycenaceae > Mycena > Mycena galopus. The sequence continues at coordinate 102,180 of WIQG01000386.1, read as the reverse complement.
GCCCACTCGCTCAACCTTGCCGCCAAGGCGTTCCTTCGTCCGTTTGATCCTGCACCAAAGAAGAAGTCTGGAGACGCCGCTGCTGGGACTGCACCAGAGGACATGATCGATGCGAACGAGCCCGACCTTGTTCTTGAAGAAGATCTCGACGAACTGCCTGACCTTGTCGCCGTATCGGACTCTGAGGACACCGAATCAGAGAGCGACGAAGAGGACTCGGTCTGGGATGAGTTAACGGCTGAGGAGCGCCTGTCTCTCTTGGGTCAAACCGAGGCCGTCAAGCTCATCATATCCCGTGTGCGTCACAACTTCTCACTTATTACAAGCTCTTACCTTTTGCTCTAGGTACGCCAGTTCTCTTTTGCTGTTGTCAACTCCACGACGAAGGGTCTTCCGGCATGGCGTGAAGCCTGTGCGACTCACGGCAAGCGAGTTCGCGTGATACCACGCGATGTTAGAACTCGTTGGAACTCAGTCTACGACATGCTTGCCGTCGCTATTGAGTACAAGGCGGTCTTCAACGACATGACAGCCAACCACGACCTCGACTATAGGAAGTTTGATATCTCCAATGCGGAGTGGACGCTCGTTGAAGACATGCTTCATGTCTTGAAGGTATTTTGTTCCCTGCTTGCTTCAGAGCTATTCGTCTAACAGATTTCAGGTGTTCAAGCTTGCGATGTTAGTTGGAGATGTACTTGACTAATTTATATCAGGTGTTCAAGGACGCAACACTGTATTTTTCGTCCGAGAAGCACTGTACGATCACTCAGGTCATCCCCACCATGGATAAAATAGACGATATTATTACCTCGACTGTGGTTTCATCCGCCCCTGCCGCCGGTGCACCCAACAAACGCATTATACACGGCTCGATTAAGTCCGCACTCAAGCTTGCGAAGAAGGTAATGAACAAATATTACTCTGCAACGGACGAGTCAAAGGTTTACCGGGTTGCGATGGGTACGTCTCGTCCCAGATACAACACTGTTTCTAACACAACACATACAGTCCTGCATCCAAATATCAAGCTAGAATACTTCCGCTCGCGCCGGTGGGAGAGGGAATGGATTGATACCGCGAAATCACTGGTGCGGGTCGAGTACGACTCCAATTACGCCCACCTTCCTGCCGCTGCGGGTGGAATGGATGGAGACAGGTCGGACGCGGTATGCTTCGTTCTCTATACCTTGATTGATATTGATCATCTTCATAGGCTAGTATGTCGTCGAGTGTTGTTGCATATGATGCCGTCACTAGCTGGGTGGAAGATCTTGCGATCCCTGACACCTCGAACGGCGCTGATGAACTAGATCAATACTTGGCGCAGCCCATCGAGAGGGCGAAAGTCAATCCTATTCAGTTCTGGTGGGATAAGCGCACAACGTGGCCGGGGCTCTCCCGAATGGCCCTTGACTATTTATCTATTCCTGGTATGTGAAACATTTTTTGTTCACCATGGTTTCTTAATCCAATTTCTTCCCAGCAACATCTACTGCATCCGAACGGTTCTTTTCGCAAGGCCGGCATCTTCTGGTGTTTACGCGTAATCGTCTCTCCGGGGATTCAATTCGCAAGATGCTGTGCTTTGGCGGATGGAGCCGACGGGATCTTGTTCGCACTGAAGATGTTGTGCAGGCCATTGAGAAGGCGATGGGAAGGAAGGGTAAAGAGGAGCGGGCCAAGCGTTTGCGAGAGGACAAAGAAGAAGGGAGCTCGAAGAAGGCTCGAACCGAGTAGATGACTTACAATAATGGAGCTGATACCTGTCTCAATATTTATTTTCACTGAACATTGATAATGTATTTATTATATCACTAGACATGCTGAGAAGCAAGAAGGACAGCTTAAAAAATTGCAAGGTGAGTTGTACACTGCTCCGCAAAGCCATTATATGGCCATATACATTGGATACCCGGACCCCTACCCGCACGGGACTTGACCCGCGGGTCAGTTTGATGGGACCCGCGGGTAGGCGGGTACGGGTTGTACCCTTACCCGGTAGGGTACGGGTCATGTAGGGTGAGGGTCCGGGTTGGTGTTTCCCGACCCGGACCCGGACCCGTGCTCAACCCTAACGCTATCGCGGGCATTCTCTCCATCACTGGAGATGACGGGGAACTTCACCCTGTCGCCTTCCGGAGCTGGACACTTACGGCCCAGAGCTCAACTACGACACTTACGATAAGGAACTCCTTGTTATTTTTGATTGCTTTACTCATTGGCGTCATTATCTCGAGGGGGCTCCTTTAGTTGTCGACGTTGTCACGGACCACAAGAACCTCAAATACTTTGCAACAACGAAAACCCTTACCTGTCGGCAAGTACGCTGGTCCGATTACCTTTGCCATTTCAATATGGTGATCCGGTTCCGACCGGGCAAACTCGGAGGTAAACCCGATGCTCTGACTAAACGATGGGACGTCTATCCGAAAGAGGGGAATACGGCCTTCAGCCAAATCAATCCTCAGAACTTCCGGCCCATTTTCACGTCCGATCAATTATCCGCATCGCTTAACGCTACTTACCTTGAAGACGTTTGTCTCCGAGCCTCCGTCGTCATGGATGTTGATCAGCTTCACCGCGACATCATTTCCCACTATCCGGACGACCCAGCCGCTACTTCCGGACTCGCATCCGCAGCGTCCGATGCTTCCGGCTCGCGCTAGACCACAGATCCAACCGGACTTTTACTTCTTAACAACCGGATCTACGTCCTGCAGGTTTCTGGCAACTCTCTGGACATTCTCCGTGTACATGTTTTACAAAACAAGCATGATCACATACGCTCCGGCCATTTCGGACAGAATCGTACGCTGGCCCTCGTCCGGCACGACTATGCCTGGCCGGAGATGCGGAACTTCGTCCGAGACTATTGCAAATCCTGCACTCACTGCAAGCGCAACAAGGCCCCTCAGCACAAGCCGTACGGCCTCCTCCGTCCACTTCCGGTTCCCCTCCGTCCTTGGCATTCCATTTCCATCAACTTTATTGAAACCCTTCCCTTCTCCGGCGAGTTTAACTGCATTTGTGTCTTTGTTGATCGTGCATCCAAGCAGGTTATCCTTTTCCCCTGCGATTTCCATATCACCTCCATGCAACTCGCCTGGCACTTCCTTATTCACGTTTTGTCCAAACACGGAGTCCCGGCCCATGTCACTTCCGACCGTGGCACGGAATTCGTCTCCGCTTTCTTCCGCGCATTGGGCGAACTACTCAATATGACGATGCACTTTACGTCCGGCCACCATCCGGGGGCCGACGGACAGACAGAACGCATGAACCAAACCCTTGAACAATACGTCCGGATGTATTGTGCGTATCAACAGGACGACTGGGCCAAGCTCCTCCCTCTTGGAGAGTTCGCGCTCAACAACGCTCCGAACACATCGACTGGCGTATCTCCGTTCTTCGCTAACAAGGGTTATCATCCGGCACTCACCTTCCACGAGACTACCATCCAGGGCAAAGATGTTGACAAAGCCCGGGATTATGTCTATGACCTCCAATCCATCCATCAATACCTCCGGGCGCAACTTACTATCGCTACGGAGCGTTACAAGGAAGTTGCTGATAAAAAGCGCCTTCCAGACCCGATCCTCGAGGTCGGAGATCATGTCTTTGTGTCGACCGAGTTCATTGCAACCACCCGGCCAACGGAGAAGTTCTCCGAGACGCACTTCGGACCATACGAAGTCATTGAGAAAACCTCCGGCGCGTCTTATCGAATCCGTCTTCCTAAAGCCCTTTCGCGCATTCACCCCGTTTTTCACGTCTCAGCACTAGAACCACATTTCCAGAATCCATTCCCCGGATGCGAACAAGTTCCACCCGGACCGGTCGAGATTATCGACGGAGACGAGCATTTCGAACTATCAACAATACTCGACTCCAAGATTGACCGACGTTACCGTTGTTGTCCGCTCCGGTACTATGTTGAATGGCTCGGATGGTCTTCAACCGGACAACAATACCAATGGGTTCCGGCCTTCGACTTGGACGCTCCGGAGCTCTTTGCAAAGTTTCATGAGCGATATCCGGACAAGCCCGGACCCGAATGGGAACGACTTTGAGCTTCTGGCTCCGGTCACATCCTTCTGGTCTTACTCCGTCTCGTCGGCAACTCTACGCGCTTCATGACCAAGAAAACATTTATTCGGACTCAAGAAAGTTATTATACAAACGTCCGTTTTTCTATCTCGCCTTCATCCGTGTCCGCGTTCTGCTCCGGCTCCGGCTTCGAACCGGAACCACTCGCAACCGGCTCCTCGTCTTCATTGACAACCGGCTCGTCATCCGAAACCAACTCGTACACAATTCCGGATTCCTCTCGGGAAACCCGGAAGCCGGACGGTGGGATGGACTCGTCCCGGACAGGCAACGGCTCATCCTTCTTCTCCTCCTTTACCTTCTTCTCTCTGGCCGCTTTCTCCATCAGCGTGGTCCGCTTCGCGTTGAGCGTGACCAGCTCCTCCTCAATCCTCTTCGCCTCCCTCAACACTTCCTCTTTCTCCTTCTCCTCTTCCGCTGCCTTCTCGGCCGCTTCTTTTTCCTCCACTTCCTTCACGGCCTTCCTTCGCGCCTCCTTCCGAATCCGACGTTCGTTCGACCCAGCGAACATCTCCGCTTGGTCCATGACATCCGTCTCGCTCTTCACGACAACCTCCGACTCCCGGATGACCAACAGTCCGGGCGAAATCTCGATGTACGGACCAACGACATTCAGTCCGCTCGGTTGACGATCCGGCACTGGTTCGTCCACGTCCATCGTCTCCGCGTCCGGAACCTCCGGAACGTCCGGAACGTCGTCACCTTGGGCATCCTCGTCTTCATCCTCCGACTCCAGCGAAACCTCGCGCGTATCCCACACTTCCCATTTCGCCTTGTCGTCCGACTTGTCATCCGACGCGTCTTCCGGCTCCACGAGCGCTCCGATGGGCGCCAAGTATTGCGAGGAGTCGTGATCCCCGAGGGTGTTGACATGACGCTCCGCCCAGCGAACGATGATGGCGTGGTCTTGTATTTGAGCAGCGCGGAGCTCGGCGATTTCGTCGCGCAAGTCGTCAATGCACGTCCGGCGTCCTTCCGGCAGTTCCGGCGCGCCCGACACATGGACCTGAACCCGTGATTTCTTCTTGCTGCCGGACGACTCGCTCTGAGCTTCTTTCGACTCTCGGATGCGGGCAGTTTTGACGTGCGGACAGCGTACCTGGCTTTCCGGAACGAGCGGGCATTTGGTCCGCTTGCGGCCGCACTCCTGGCACGCATGGTGACCCTGCTTTGGCGCGGTCCGGCAGGGAATGCCACGGCCATGGCATGGAGCACAAGCTGTAATCATCCATCAGTATCCGTCTTCGTCTGGCCTATCCGGCAAATCCATCACTTACCTTCGATCGCGAGTTCCCAATTCACCGCCTTCTTATCCTTCTTCTGCTTCTTTGCTATTCCATCTGTTTCCTCCGACACCTGTCGCAAAATCTCCGTGATTTCGGCATCGGTGGCGGTGCCGGCATTGACTCGCGCGCGCAGTTGAAGCGCGCACTCACGTTGCTGCGTCGCCCGAGAGACCGCAGCCGCAGATTCCACGTCCATTGCGGCAAGACGCAATGCAACTTGGTGGTCACGTTCCTCCCTGGCCAGCCGTGCATTCCTCTCCTCCTCTGGCTCTGCTGCTCTCTCCTCCTACACGATTCTCTCCTGTTGTTCCTTCTCCTCCTTCCGTTCGGCCTCCTCTTGGGCCCGGGCATCCGTTGACGTTTCACGTCCTTTTCCTTTGTTCCCCGACGGTGGTGGCGGTGGGGTATTATCCCCGTTGTTGTTCATGGTGCTGGCAGACAACATGGTGGTAAGAGGACAAAATTTGTTGTTTCCCTAACAACACTCTCACCATCACGTGCTGCTGCGTGTTCTTGACTTCTAATTCTCATGCCGTAACTCCTCTGTCACTCCTCTGTCATTCCTCCGTCATCATCCAGCTCCGGCTATCGTATTCATCCGGTTTTTTGGTTCCTTGAGGGCAAGGAACCTAAGAGGGGGATACTGTTACGCCCGTGCATCTCCGACCCTCTCCCGATCCGTCCGGACTCGTCTGGCTCCATCCGGACTTCCTCCATCCTCCGTCCGGATCCTCGGATCCGACTTCCCTTCCTTCCGGACGCGTCATCCGAACTCTGGCTCGCGTCCATCTCACTCGCTGTTGTGTCCGGCCTTGGTCGTTGACGCACACCCTCGGGGTTTTTACGCAATGAAGATTTACTGAGCGTTTCCCCTTCTCTGACCATATGGCTTATGCCCCACATGTATTCCTTATTGTCTTTATTGTCTTCGCTTATTCCTATTGTCTTTACTTCTTCTCCGAACGCATCCGGACTATCTCCGTACTTAGTATAAATACGTACTTACTTCGGATGTAACCTCAGTTGATAATTAACGTGCTTTGCCTCCGCATTGCTCCGTTGTCCGACCTCTGTCCTATTCTCTATCCGACCTTTGGAGCCAAGTTAATTGGTGTACCCTTATACTCTTGTGGTATTGCTTTACATCCGGAGCTTTGTCCGGCCCCCCGACTGCTCGTCCGGCCATCCGTCCTTCCGGCCCTTCCGGCTTTCCGCCTTTCCGGCTGTCCGTCCTTCCGGCCGTTTTCTCTTTTTTCCGGACACGGATATAACACGACGGCTTTCCCCTGAGAGGCGGATCAAGTGGAAGCGGACCCTGGCAAGAGTAAGATAAAGATACGGTTTCAAGGCTGAAAATCCTAACCTCGTTCGATGGAATCTTCCATTTCTTCTTTCCCTGGGGTGCTTGCCCATTCTTGGGCTCATCCTCCGGCATATTGCTGACTTTTTTGGGAGGAGGATTGTTCGTGATCTCTTCGCTGTTTCTAGTTAATCGGTGAAGCGTGCTTCTGATTGTTCTCTGGGGCCGACCAGTGGCGCTGGTTCCATCTAGGCCCTCGACGTTTTCTACAACAAAAAACATCAGTCCCAAGTCAGTTGCTTGGGTCTGAATCACCCTTGTTCGTGAGAATCATCTCAGTAAGTGCGCCGAATTGCTGATCACGTGAGCATGTTCTGCTCACCTCTCTTGCTCGAGATTTGCAAGAAAAACAATAAAGTTCACTGGCTACATACCTTGCTGACCATTAGAATATATTTAGAAGTATCGGAAAATTATGCGAAGCTGTTTTCAACATCCACACTGTCGTCTCCCTGCTCCAAATCGGCAAACTAAGGATGCATTTCATGAGTCAAACACATTTCGAAAAAATCAGGACAACGCACTGTCAAGCAGGCCGCCGGCCAATGTTCTTCCGCCCAGAACAATAGCGGCATGTCCAGAGTCATGGAGTAACTCAGGTTCGGCGCCCAGAGCTTCCAGCAACCGAAAGCGAGAGCGAAACAGAACCTGACGTGAAGAACCCAGCGAGGCAAATTGACGACGAACCCCACTCTGGGTGGTCCATCAACTTGGCTTGCGTCTTCACATCCATTGGGGAGAGATGGTTGATCTCCAGCGCCTGCATTTTGATCCAGCCCAGCGGCTCGAGGTCTTTCGGCAGGAGGTCATCCTTGGGCAACCGTGCCGGAAGCTCGACGCTGTTGTTGCTGCCCTGCTGGGGTGCCCATGCCATGGCCTGTACGGCTGTTAATCACTGAGAAAATAAGATTGTAGGCGGGGCTCACCTTGATTTCCTTCGCTTGGTTATTGTCCAGTGGCGAAACACCGTACAGGAATGCGGCAACTTGGTTCCGAAGGTCAGATGCAGTGATGAAGGCACGAAGAATCTTCTTGGGCAGGACATAGGTATACGATGCAGCATCGTCCTTGACATCATCGTTTGACACATAGATGGGCTGCAACCGCAACGGAAGATATGTTGCAGATATTATGCGCACCCACCAGTCACATTTGCTGCTGAACTGCTGCTGCTCGTACATCGTGCCTGAATAAAATTTCTTAGCGAACGTCGACAGAAAGCAAAGTGGGACTCGCTTGTGAATGTTGAGATTTTGTTACCGTACTTGTCAGTTGTCTTCCCTGGATGGGGGTGAGTGACAAAGTAGGATCACGAAAGGGTACACTTGCGTTTGAACGGCAGCAACCTGGCTCTGAGCATCCGTGCTCTTCTCCAGTTCAGCCATCTGCCGCCATTGGACGAACGGTGCAGCAATCTCTTGACCAAGAATTATGTCCCAGACTTCACTGATGGTTAACGAGGCAATGTTGACGCTGTTCCATTTGCCAAAGTCCTGAGTTTCGCTGTCAGTATCAGTTCAAACTTGCTGCACGTGGGCATACCGCGAGAATGAGCTCCTTCATGGTCACCACAACCTTGATCCACTCTTCGTCACTGAGCGACGGCCACACAAAATGCGGCTCAGTGATGGTAGACTTGTCTGGGTGGTGTCAGGGGAACCGCCCGGCCGGCCGTCCGGCAATCCGGCACTCCGGCTCCCCATCCCTCCGTCCCTCCGGCTCCGGCCCATTGTCCGGCCCATCGTACTGCCCCACGCCCTTGCCCGATCCTCCGCCCGAGGCCTCCCCCCTGTCCGTCCTCCCCTCCGGCCACCCGTTCGCCCGGAACCTCGTCCCCAGTCCCTCCGGACTCCGTTCCGCCCCTTCCCCCATCGTCCGGCCGCTCGCACTGGAACGTGCTGTGCGATCAAGCTCGGGATCACTGCCGGTCACTCCGGACACGTGCTACTGGCTAGTACCTGTACCTACAAAAACTTCGCCTAGCGTGGGAATCCTCATCCTTTCTTCTCTTCGGATTCTCCCGCTAGGTGCGTATTCTAGAACCCTGTATTTAGTACCGTGAATTGAGTTGCTTCGGATTCTCCCGCTAGTCTTCGCGCCCCGCGCCGAGCTGAGGTTGCCCTTACAGCAGAAGAAAGGATCTAAGGGATCAACTGGTCAAGATTGCGAAGTTCGGTGTAGACTCGGACTCGGACCGCTACGCTAGCGCTCCGGCCTCCCCCACTTCCAACCTCGACCCCTCCTCCTTGATGGACGCCCCGACGCCCGGAAACGGGTCCGCGCAACCCGAGCTCCCGGATGTTCACATCCCGGACTCGGCTTCCAACCCCGAGGCCCGGCTGACCGCGGTCGAAGACTCTCTCGCGAATATCGAAACCCTACTCCTCCGCGTTTTACATAATAACCAAAATCCACCCGCGACTGCCCCTGTCCCTGCCGCTCCGGCTCCGGCGGCGGGTCCAGACTTCACCACCCTCACCCCAGCAGCAAAATCGGTTCTCCGACCGAACCCTCCGGCCGTTTTCGATGGCGACCGGACACAAGGACGGATGTTCCTCCACTCCGTCCTCACATACCTCCGATTGGTTCCGGAAGCCTTCATGGTCCACGGACAGGTCGTAGAGGAAAAACTCGTGCGGTACGCCATGTCCTTTATAGCGCGAGACACGGCCGGACGGTGGGCGGAGCGACAGTCAGCAATTGTTCCGTTCCCGTTCCCGTCCTGGGCGGAATTCGAGTCTGAGTTCCGGCTCCGGTTCGTAGAGGAAAACGAGCAAGACCAAGCTCTCCTCCGGCTGGAGACTCATAGCTACTACCAAGGCTCCCGCGATGTCTACCGGTACACGGACGACTTCGAAGAACTCGCAGCCACGGCCGGATACACGGACCCGCTCGTCCGCGTCACCAAGTACCGCGCTGGGCTCGACCCGCGGATTAACGCGGCTATCACCACGTCCGGAACCGCTCCGGCACTGCTAGACTACGCCGGATGGCGTGTCCGCGCTTTCCGCCAGTACGACGCCCTCGCTCGTGTCCGAACGGGAGTACCCCCGACCCGCACCCCGGCTCCGGCCGCACGCCCCCGCACTGGGACGTTCCTCCCAGTCCCCTCCTTCACACCTGCTCCTAAAGCTGCGCCGACGCCCGCCCTTCCGCCCGGCATCCCGATGGATGTCGACCGGACTCGCGCGCGCTTCACGCCCCGTGCCTGCTTCCGTTGCGGTGCGACCGGACATCTCGCCCGAGACTGCCCGACCCCCTCGGATGTCCGACACGCGGACGTCCTGGACGAGGTCGTCCGCCAACTAGGTGACGACCTCCTCGGAGAACTCTTCGCGCGCCTCTCCACCTCTGCGGGACTTCCGGCCGAGCCGGAAACTAGAGACGCGGAGCCGGAGGGTTTTCCGGACGCGGTCGAGTGAGCAGTGCGCCCTCGGTCGCGTCCCCCAATCGTTACTCCTGCTTGTACAAAGATATACCCAATAAATCAGCAGTTGAAACGAAAGACGCACCCCCCGTTCCGGCTTCCGTCCCCTGGCCGGAGCCCCCTATTCCCGCCCCGGAGGCAAAAACCCCTTCCATTCCCCGCGTCCACCGCCCGAGGTGGGAGCGCAAACTGCCCAGGCGGTACGTTATTGATTCCGTGGAGGGCCGGAACTCCCTGCACATTCCGTTGGAGATGCAATCGGTAGAGACCGCGGCTACGATGTCCGTGAAAGGTCTGGTCGACTGCGGAGCGACCGGAGATTTCATCGACTCGGAGTACGTGATCTCCCGTAACCTTCCCGTCCGGAAGCTCTCCCAGCCCATTCCGGTCCTCAACGTCGACGGTACGCCCAATGCGGCCGGAGGCATTTCCGGCGTAGTCGATATGGTCGTCAACTACAAGGGGCATTCCGAGCGCATCCAACTTGCGGTAACGCGGCTCGGAAAGCAGCACGTCATCCTCGGCTACTCCTGGCTCCAGAAGCATAACCCAGAGATCGACTGGGAGACCAAAGAGGTCCGGATGACCCGCTGCCCGACCAGCTGCAGCACCTGCCGGGATGAGCTCCGCGCTGTCCGTCGCAACGCGAAGCTCTCCGCCGCGATCCTCCGGCAGCTCCGCGAGGGTCCCATCCCGTCTATCTGCACCATCGACTCAGAGGAGTGGTGCGGAGACGACGAGTACGATCCGGACGACGACGGAGACGACTGTCCGGACCTCACTCCGGACCCGGACGAAGACGACGATGACGAGCTCGAGGAAGGCGACCGGATCCTCTACACCGCGTTCGCTCCAGCCGAGGAAATCCGCGCCGGGAGCACCGTCTCCCAACGGCTTGCGGAGGCCTTCGCCCGGAACTCGGCCCCGCCTGGGACTTCGGTTCCGACCTGGGTCGAGGACTTCTCCGACGTCTTTGACAAGGAGTCGTTTGACGCGTTGCCGGAGCGCCGGACGTGGGACCACGCCATCGAACTCGTCCCGGATGCAAAGCCGGCCAACTGCAAGGTCTACCCGATCTCCCCCCTTGAGCAGAAGGAACTCGACGCGTTCATCGAGGATGGGTTAAGCACCGGCCGGATCCGCCCGTCCAAGTCCCCGATGGCGTCCCCGGTCTTCTTCATCAAGAAGAAGGACGGAAGCCTCCGGTTCGTCCAGGACTACCGGGCGCTCAACGCGATGACCGTGAAAAACCGATACCCGCTCCCGCTGATTAACGACCTCATTAACCGCCTAAAGGGAGCTCGGTTCTTCACGAAACTCAATGTCCGCTGGGGTTTCAACAACGTCCGGATCCGGGGAGGCGACGAGTGGAAGGCCGCGTTCCGTACCAACCGAGGGCTCTTCGAGCCACTGGTGATGTACTTCGGCCTCACCAACTCTCCGGCCACGTTCCAGACGATGATGAACGACATCTTCCAGGACCTCATCCTGTCCGGAGACGTCATGGTATACCTCGACGACATCCTCATCGCTCACTCCGACCTCGCGCGCCACCGGGAGATCGTCCGAGAAGTCCTCCGACGGCTCCGGGCGCACAGGCTTTACCTCCGGCCGGAGAAGTGTGAGTTCGAGAAGTCGTCGATCGAGTACCTCGGCGTCATCATCTCGCACAACCACGTCGAGATGGACCCGGTCAAGGTCGCCGGAGTCGCCGCCTGGCCCGCCCCGGAGAATAAGAAGGACGTGCAGCAGTTCCTTGGCTTCACGAACTTCTACCGGAGGTTCATCCGGGCGTTCTCGGACATCGCGCGGCCCCTCTTCGACCTCACTAAGAAGAGCGTCGCGTGGACCTGGACCGCTGCCGCGGCCGCCGCCTTCCAAGCCCTCAAGGATGCGGTGACCGCGGAGCCCGTCCTAGTCCTCCCGGACGAGTCGCGTCCGTACCGGGTTGAGGCGGACAGCTCCGACTACGCCACCGGAGCCGTCCTGTCTCAGCCGGACGCAGACGGAAAGTGGCATCCGGTCGCATTCTACTCCAAAAGTTTGAGTGACGTCCAACGCAACTACGAGATCCACGACAAAGAGATGCTCGCGATCATCCGAGCCTTAGAGGAGTGGCGACACTTCCTCGAAGGTACGCAGCATCCAGTCGAGATCTGGACGGATCACAAGAACTTGGAGTACTTCCGGAAGGCGCAGAACTTGAACCGGAGACAAGCGCGGTGGTCCCTGTACCTGTCCCGGTTCGACTTCGCGCTCCACCACCAGCCCGGCCGCCTTATGGGTCGTCCGGACGCGCTGTCCCGTCGCCCCGATCATGGGGTAGGCTCGGACAACACGGACGTCACCCTCCTCCGCCCGGACCTGTTCCACGTCCGCGCACTGGAAGGCGTCGTGGTCGCCGGGCCCGAGGTTCCCCTCCTTCGTGACGTCCGGGAGGCCTTCGCGGGCGAACCGGATCTTGAGGACCCCGTTGCGCTCGTCGCGCGGGAACTCCTCAAAAACCGGAACGTCCGCTCCCCCCGGTCGTCCGAGTGGCGCCTCGCGGAAGGGCTCCTTCACTACCGCGGTAAGATCGTCGTGCCGCGGAATAAGGACCTCCGGCGCCGAATCATCGCCCTACACCACGACACTCGGGTGGCCGGACACGCCGGGCGCTTCAAAACCCTCGAGCTTATCGCCCGAAATTACTGGTGGCCCCAGCTGTCCCGTCACGTCGGCCAGTACGTCCGGACTTGCGACCTATGCAACCGGACGAAGGTGCTCCGGAAGTTACCCCACGGAGAGCTCCACCCGACCGAGATTCCGGAAGAGCGCTGGGACACCGTCTCGGTGGACTTTATCGTCGAACTCCCAGACGCGCACGGGTTCGACGCGGTCATGGTCGTAGTCGACGTCCTGGGTAAGCGGGCCCACTTCAACGAGTGCCACACCGGCCTAGGCGCGGTCGGAGCCGCTCGGCTCTATTACCGGAACGTCTGGAGGCACCACGGAACCCCCCGGAAATACATCTCCGACCGTGGGCCGCAGTTCGTCGCGGAGTTCACCACGGAGCTGTGGCGCCTCGTCGGAATAGAGCCCGCTACCTCCACCGCCTACCACCCGCAGACCGACGGCCAGACCGAGCGTGTCAACCAGGAGCTCGAGCAGTTCGTCCGGATCTTCACGAACTACAAACAGGACGACTGGGACGAGCTCCTTCCGGCCGCGGAGTTCGCGTACAACAACCACGTCCACTCCTCGACGCAGCAAGTCCCGTTCATGACGGACACCGGAAGGCTCCCCCGGATGGGGTTCGAGCCTAACGGATTGCGCTCGAACGTGGAATCCGCGAATGAGTTCCGAGACCGGATCGCGTCCGGAGTTTCGGAAGCCAAAGCCGCACTCGTCAAAGCCAAGGACGAGTTCAAACTGTACTACGACCGACGACGCACGCCCGCCCCCGAGATCAAAGTAGGCGACCGAGTCTGGCTAGACGCCTCCGACATCCGGACGACCCGTCCGTCCGTCAAATTCGCGGACAAACGCCTTGGCCCCTTCAAGGTCGTGAAGATCGTCGGAAAGGGTGCGTACAAGCTCGAGCTTCCCCCGCGGTACTCCCAGCTCCACCCGGTCTTCCCGGTGGTGAAACTCCAGCTCGCGGAACCGGATCCGTTCCCCGGACGCCCCCGGAACGACGAACCCCCGCCCGTCCTCCAGACGGACCGCGACGTTCAATGGGAGGTCGAGGAGATCCTAGAAGCGAAGGTCCGTTACGGTAGCCTCTGGTATATGGTGCGGTGGAAAGGCTATGGCCCGGAACACAATAAATGGGTAAAGCACTCCGACGTTTTCGCCAAGGACGCCATCGATGCCTATTATCGCCGCTACCCCAACGCCCCCCGCCGGATCGCCTCGGCCGCGTTCGACTCGCTCTCGTTCCGGAAGCGCGACGCCCACGTACGGTTCATGCGTCGAGACGCCGCATTCCAAGGGGGGGTGATGTCAGGGGAACCGCCCGGCCGGCCGTCCGGCAATCCGGCACTCCGGCTCCCCATCCCTCCGTCCCTCCGGCTCCGGCCCATTGTCCGGCCCATCGTACTGCCCCACGCCCTTGCCCGATCCTCCGCCCGAGGCCTCCCCCCTGTCCGTCCTCCCCTCCGGCCACCCGTTCGCCCGGAACCTCGTCCCCAGTCCCTCCGGACTCCGTTCTGCCCCTTCCCCCATCGTCCGGCCGCTCGCACTGGAACGTGCTGTGCGATCAAGCTCGGGATCACTGCCGGTCACTCCGGACACGTGCTACTGGCTAGTACCTGTACCTACAAAAACTTCGCCTAGCGTGGGAATCCTCATCCTTTCTTCTCTTCGGATTCTCCCGCTAGGTGCGTATTCTAGAACCCTGTATTTAGTACCGTGAATTGAGTTGCTTCGGATTCTCCCGCTAGTCTTCGCGCCCCGCGCCGAGCTGAGGTTGCCCTTACAGGTGGAGAATAATCTTCGCCTTTTCATTGTTGACATGCAGCCCACGGAGTAGAAGAATGAGCCAGGAGAAAGCGGTGTAGCTTGAGATAGACTTGAGCCAGTCATCTATAATCATCAGAAACAGCATTGCCGGTTTAATGTTGGCGCGACGCACTGTAAAGACTGAACAACACCATCTGCGGTTGGGTAGCGCGCTGAACACGCCGTTGGTATTTTTTTCACAAAAGAAGCCAAATGTGCTCACCAAGATCAAGTCACCGAACTTCTCCATCTTCATACAGGCTTGGAAAGGCAGCCGCAATTCGCTGCCCTTGATGACAATGTTAGGGAAGTCCAACAAGTGGACCTCAAGGGGACCTAAAATTCAGGTGAGATGAAATCCAAGACAGCAAGTTGGTTGAATACACACCTAACATCCCCTTGTGAGTGACAATGGCCTGCTTCGGGTATTCCTCCACCGGTAGAGATCGAACCAACACAGCTACTTCTTCGGAGGTCTTCCACTTGGCGAGCTGACCAAGACGTTTTTGACCAGCCCAGATGCTAGTGTGAATGATCTTGAGGAAGAGCTGCCCTGAGCGGGGGTCGAAAATGAAGATGGCACCGTCTACAGGCAGAAAATTAGACTAAAAACCGATTAGGAGTATATGTGACTTACTGATGGGTTTGGTTGTCAAATTGCCTTCAAACGTCTTGTGGATTGTAACGCGGTAAACATTTGTGTCATCGACAAACCCTAGGCAATATATAAGCAATGAAGGTAAGGAGCAAGGAATATCACTCACAAATAATTTGATTCGAGAACAGCTCCGAGTAGTTCTGACTGTTCAGGTACAGCTCCGTCGGTTCAGAATAGTACAGTTGCAGCCCTTTCCGGATCCATTATCGCAGGACATGACAAGCTGGGTTGGCTTTCATGATCTTGGCCATGGCTTGTTGAATGAGCGGTTTCATGCCAGGGAACCAATTGCCGCATGCAGACCACAGGTTGTAAGCGAGATCCATGCTGATCATGACACCAGTGGACAAAGGATAAATGCTCATGGAATCAGAGACCTGGTTCTTTGTCAGGATTGCGAGAGTAAGAAGGGGAATAGTCCAAGAACTTGGCACAGGTGTACTGTTCGATATTGTGAGTGTTGAAGTCACCCCATCGCAGCTGAATGTCCATCCAGAACTTGTTGCTGGTTGTGCCATCGAGTACGTCCTTGATCTGCGCAAAATAATTGAGAAAAAAAGGAAGAAATATGATTGTTGACTTACATTGGTCACAAGCGACGGCCGGGAAATATTCCACTTGTACGCAGAGAAAAGAAGGATGTCAGCACACAATGAGTTCATCTTGTAACTCTTTCGAGGGTGGATGGTCTCCTTCTGCACTGTCTCGATCTGAAGGGGCTCCAGTTTTGATCAAACACTTGACACTGTTTATGAGTTAGTTAGGCCAGAAAACCGTGAACCACAGATACGCACCAGATCCATGACCACACTCTCGTGAACTAGACGGGCGTGAGTGACAGCTAAACAGTGATAACAAAACATACCTTTCTGCCACAAATGAGCACAGAAGATTTGGATCAAACTGATCTTCAAGGTCGGGATTTTACCGTGCCTGTGGAGCGAATTTTTAGTCCACAGTTGTTAGATCACTCCATATCACTCACATGAAAATACTGGTCAGATCGAGTTGTACTTGGAAACCGACGTAGACATTGGCGCGATTGATAGTTGGGCTCCACCATAAAGTGAAACGCCGATTAGGAATCTGGTTGAGACCGGATCGCTGGGCATTCGTCAGTTTCTTGTATCGCATGGACTCTTCGAAGCCGGACGTCTTCTCCCAGAACAAACCTAACACATAACCGATGAGCCAGAGAAAAACGGATTGAATACAAGCACGCATCCTCCCAAGTCGGGAAGTAGGTCCCTTTGAATAAGGTATGTTCGAGGATACCTTCGACACCACCAAGGGCAGCAATGACGTCGACACGGTAGTTGTTCAATTGCCACACTTTCCCGTCATGTCGCTGCAATGTCCACCAGAAGGCGTTGCTATAGACTGTACTTAGTGTTAATCGCAAATATTGCAGCAAGTACGCACTGTTTGAGGAGCTGGTACTGTTTCCAGTCGGTTCGAACATGCCAGCCGCGATCATATGCCAATCTGCAATCCAAATAAGGAGAAGAACGCAGACATGCGGCAAGGAAACGTATGTGTGTCGGTCCTTTTAGAAGAGTGTGTTGATTCGGGGAATGCCACGATCCCAGCTGTCTTCAAGATCTTCGAGAGTAAGCCGTTTGTTCTGCACGTTCGCCTCCTTTCGCTTCATGGAATACTCAGACCAGACGCGAGCCGAGTCCAAGAATTCAGCTTCCCAAGGTTGCAGGTAACGATAGAGATTTGGAATAAGTTGATCCTCCTCATGCAACATTCCAGCACAGAAGTGGGTGACTGAACAGAAATCAAGGTCGTTTCAATCTTGATGAGGAACGGCTTACCAGCGACATCTGTTTGCTTCGACCATCTGAGATTGCTCTGGGGAATGAGGACATGGCCTATGGACAACATTCCAAGACCACCCGATTCCTGAATAATGATGAGGAATGGAACCTGGTTCAAATGAATAATTATTTACCTTCGGAGTGTAGAAAACGACAGGCAGGGAACGCGACGGCATCTTACTGTTCAGTCCGATCTTGACACGAGTTTGTATTTTGTTCTCGGCCTTGACCAACAAATCGAGCAATTTGTTGGTGTGGATGACCGCCTCACGGTAATAGGTCATTAGACCAATCAGGGCAGTATTCCACTTGTTCACAATCTTGGAGAACATCGTGGAACCTGAACTCATCCATACTGGTCAAATTCTGTTGTTGAATGCCTGGACACCTAGGTGACCGTTAGCAAACGAAAAGGAAAAGAATCATACAAGGACTCACCATCATCCGAAACCCGAAGGAACACCTGAGCGGTGTGTTCCTTCGTTTGCTCATTCGTCAAATTCCACACGGCATCCTTGAGGGAGAATTGTTCCCCGGACATTGTTCGAACACTTGACACTGGGTTTATGTGTTAGTTAGGTTAGGCCAGAAGGCCGTGAACCACAGAGACGCACCAGATCCATGACCACGCTCTCGTGAACTGGAAGGGCGTGAGTGACGGCTAAAAAGCGACCTGCCACAAATGAGCCCAGAAGATTCGGATCAAACTAATCTTCAAAGTCGATCCCACATTAATTATGCAGCGTTAAACAATTATTCATTGGCTAGTCGTAGTAAGAGTACAATTTTTTTTCTTGTTTGCGAAAATTGCTACAAGGTACTGAGTATTGCTGGAAAGATCTAATTAATCATCCGTGAAGGGCGTCGCAGGTGTGGGAATGTTCCCGCATTGCAACTCCTGATTCAACGCCCGACACAGGCATTTGAGAGCGTACAGGCCCCTCGGGGACACCGCGTCGCTGTCCGATTTCACGAACCGGACTTGCACGACTGCGGGGTCGTCACTCTGGCCCGGCATTGTCTCCGCATATTGGCCCATGTGGTTCACTGAGCCGTAGACGTCGGGCCCGATGATCATGACACGGCCCTTCTCCTCGCCGATGCACTTCTGGCTGGGCGTCTCTCTCAGCGGCTTCAAGGCGTCCGCTGGAATGATGGCGACATGCGACATGGGGACGACTCGGATTTTGATACCCTTTGTATGCAGCGTGTTCTCTTTTACTGCTTCTGAGAGTGGTACCAGATAGCCTGTATGTGCCTGGTACTGTATGCCTTTGGCATTAATCAACTTGGGGAACTGGGATTTCTTCACGCCGATGATTTTGACGTCAATCCGTTTGTTGACAAACTCAGCCCGAGTGAGCCAGACACCGTTGTCTTCTCCTACATGTGACTGCGTCAGAAAGGATTCTACAACAGTTAAAGGCATTACCAATGTCTGGAACAATGAGAGCTCCGCCGGTCCCCCAAACCGCGTCCTCAACAACCGGGTCTTCAGGAACTGGCGGCGCCGACTGCCTCTGTGGAAATGACTCTTCTTCCGGATTGTCGTCTCGCAATGGGCGCTTCGTACTGCATTTGTAATTGAGTATTTAATGACTGTGCAAGAAAATCTATTCATGCACTCTCTATCCCGCATGTCCTCCAACTTCACAGCGACTTGGGTGAGGCGCGCCTCCAGTTGGACGAGGTACTGGGGTTTCTCGGCGGGATTTCTCTGAATGTAGCCCACAATGATCCCACAATACCCCTTGAACTTTTTGTCGTTGACGAGCATAACGGCCCTGTGCAGGAACTCCCTGCGGGCCTGCCAATCTGTGTCGTCCAATTCCACTGACCAAAGACGGTCCCCGGTTGTCGGCACGTTAGAAGATGCTGGAGGGTGCCATTGGTCGACATGGAGGAATTGAATGTCGGCCGTTGGTACAGAGAACTGCATACAGGCGGTCAGATTGAACAAATATAACACGATTTTCATGGGCTCACCGAAACATCTTGAGCCATGTAGTGATATTTTATCTAGAGCTCAAGTAAGAATCATAAACAGGACATGGTGTGTGTTTTCCGCACCCTTCCATCGCTCGTGGTCTTGTCCGCCACGACCTTCAAACGGTCTGCATCACACTAGAAGACAACCGGTCAAAAAGGTGAAGGTCTCGAAAAATGTGAAACTGACTGGAAGAAATTCTACGAATCCGCCAACTGTGATGCTGAAAATGAACCCAATGCTACCTTTGGTAGGCCCGCCCACGACGTTGACCACATCGCCTACGTAAAAGTTGCGCTGCAGGTATCGGATGTGCAGGTGTCGTCATTGCTCGACAGGCACAGGCGGGTCCATGCCGTCCCTGCCGTCCCGTGTGATGTCCAAAGTGCGTGACCGTGTCTGCCAATGTTGCCGTGGTTGCTTGCTTCCTTCAACGAGCTGCAGTTCCACCATGCCCTTGGGTGCAATGCCCAAAACGCGCGCTGACATTCCCCGCGCCTCTTGGCCGTTCACAACTTTGACGCGATCGCCTGGAATTAAGGATCGCACTACGGTGAGAGCTTGCAACGCAAGGTCGGCGACAGGTACTATGAAATGCTGGCGTCCTCGATCACGGTCAACGTGATAGGGTGATCTGTCCTATTCGGCCTCAATACTCCCCGCGGCATATCACCACCACGGAATCACCTTCTTGAAGGGCACATGTGGTGCCCAGATACAGTCGTATTCACATGTCCAGCCACAGTCCCTTTGTTTTGATTACGCGGTTGCTGTCGTTGGCAGCGATGAACCAGTTCAAGTCCGTCTCTGAAGGTGTGACCTCCGCCACAGAAAAAAATGAACTGTCACCCTTCCAAGACAGGTCCTCCAACCCGTCTGAACAGAACAGAAGCTGATGCCATGAGAACATATGCTGTTCCTCAGGCTCTTTCGCGCTTTGTAGTTTCCGGTCGGGATACTGGCATTGGAATTCGGCGGGGTTGAATAGTCTCTGAGGCAATGAGGGCAGTTTTATAGCAGAGGGTGGAAGGCCAAGAGTGCATGGGGGGCGTTTCTCGCCATGCTTCCGCCCCTCTGCTTGGTCAGTGTCAATTCGGTGGATGCGCGGAACGCCCAAGGCAATTGCACCGTCCTGGACAAAAACTAGATCGCCCTTGCTGAGGGTGCTGATGGGGCGGGCGAGTCGCCGCCAGTGACCAATGTGCTCAACTGGGGACGTGGTAAACACAACGTGAACCCACGAATCGAGGGCATCGATCTTGACTGGCTTCATACGATTCCGCACGAAGTGGGGGTACTGTTTCAATGTGCTGAACAGTAACTTGAGGTCAGTTGTTTCGACACAAACTGCACCTGAGCCAATTGTGCGCATGAATGTGCTCTGCATGGCGTGCCCGATGCCAGGATACAGTAGAATTTGACGGATGAAACAGAGCTCGGTGTTGGGCAGAACCGAGAACATATATAACGGGTGGTCGAGGATGTCGACCAGGGTAGGCGGCACGGCGCGCGGGCGATGTTTATCGTCATCATCCCCAAGAAGAGGAGTGGCGTCGCAGCGGGCTGGCTGAAGGCCGCGAGCCTTGTCGATATAGTGCTGGGCGATGGCCTCATTCTCTAACACCTCTTCTTCCAGGGTTTTGGCATTGGCAAATATACGAGGCGCCGAGATGGGCTCATGGTCATCAACGAAGTCGAGGTCTTCCCCACCCTCGCTGTCATCGCCATTGTCGCGGTTCTCCTCAAAGTCCTCATCATCGTCGTCAGCGTCTATATCTAGAAATGAGAGTGTCTTCTTGCGAATTTGTTCTTTGCGAGACGGATGCTGCTGTGCAATCTCAATAAAATCAATAGACTGGAAAATTGAAGGCTACCTTTGTGCGTTGACATTTGGGGGGCGGGGAAGGTGCAGTGGATTCAGAACAGGGACGAGTAAATTTCTGTAGCTATGTAGTCATGAGTCGATAGGTATAGCTGAAGAACGAGCTAGGCATGTACCTGGGGCGGGACAGCGTCCGGTACGATGTCCTCTGTGGGTGGGCTTTCCGACATGGGCCTGCCGGGGAGAAACACGTGTGGGTGCGTGCGACCCAAGCAGCAGCGGGGGCTCGTCGGCGGGAGCAGCGAGAGCAAAGGGACTCGGGGAGCGAGAACTCCACGAGTGGACGGAGCTGCCTGAGGGCATCGGGGGTGGGATCATGCCCGTAATTTCAAAGTGGTGGATAACCCGGTCCATATTCTTGAGAATAAGATTCTTCTTCGTCTTCTTCTTGGCCTTCGTCGGCGTAGTCAGCGATGAAGCCGGCGGTGGTGAACGAGGAAGACATCTGCAACATTAAGTCAGCGTCTAGGCGTCGGGGGTTCCACGTCATGTCTGCCATAGCGCCATCGGTCCGCCTGACTCTGTGACTTTCCACATGGCATGCTTTTTCGCACATCTTTGTGGGCAGTATTCATATTTAATGCATTTTAACTACACTACTCAATGCTATCGACGAGTTTGGCGAATACTTACAACAATGGTGGATGGTTGATGTGGTCGGGAGCAGGCGGGAAAGGGAGGCTGTTGCCAAACAGTGCCCGGATAGCCAGAGCCCAGACGGCATCGAGATGCCGTCTGATCTCTCGTGATCAGTCAAGTGCTGATGACTCACAAGACTTTCCCGCCCTGATCCCAACCACCATCTCGTTGAGACAATGGAGGTGGCGGGCAGAAGGGAAGCGCAGCGAATGAAAGTAATTAATAACAATATGATTCACATACCGAATGTGTGAGAACGACCTGAAGAACGAAGACAATGAACGAAGTTACCGAGAAAGAAAGACCAAGTCTGACCAATGAGTAAGTGCTCACCAGTATGGCAGAAGCGTGGACCGGGGCTGACACTTTGGGCAGGAAAATTGACGGAGGTCCGCACGAGAAAGGCACAGACCTACAGCAGCGTCGAGGCATGTGTTTTATTTTTATTTTTCTATCGCTTTTGAGGAGCAGGGTATTGGTCGCGGAGTTTGCGCGGTTCGCACCCACGGTGGCTGTCGCGTTTCTTTTCTTCTTGGTTTTTTTGGGGGGTGGACGGGCCCCATGCACGCATGCCCGCTTCGAGCATGTGCATGGGCATGTACGATCGAAGTGCGTCTCCTTTGTTTGTGCCCATTTTCATGCTTCATTGACCTACAGTTTGCACTTGTCTCGGCGTAGGCCTGCCGTGCTTGGGCTGGTGTACTGCGTTGGGGCCACCGTCTGAAGCCGAGCGGTGGGGGAGGGCTCATGTTGGTGTGTGGCTCACTCGTGTTCGGCAGCAGGCCTCAGGCCGGACGAGGAGTGGACGTGCGCAGACTGCGTGTGGTCACCATATGTAGACGCGAATGGATCTGCTGTGCTTGTGCTTTTTGCTGGGAGGATTCTTCGAGACGCCGATCTTTGGACTGTCTCGCGTTTGCGGTAGCCCTTTGGCTATTTTATTCCGCTCCTCCAGTGGCAATGATGCTGCTGAGGAACGCACATCTCATACGTCCCTCTGGTATCTCGTGTGCTCCGCTCTTGGGATGAGAGAAGGGGCAATGGATTGTTCCCTCCATCCTTCTCGCCACCCTCAGTTCGCAGGCAACCGGAGTGAGTTGGCTTCCAGATCTTCCGCGCCGGTGGGGTGCTGTTTGCATCTGCCTTTGGCCAGCCTCATGTTTCCCTTTGTTGCCTGTCTGCTCAGTAGAGCATGAGTCGCGTGCATGCATATGTGAGAGGAGGTCAGTCTGGGATACGGTCAGCTTCTACCTCAACGGCGACCCCGGGACACGATACACTGGATATCTAACCAACCCCGAGCAGAGGTGAAAAGACCTACAATGTACCTAGGGCGACTCGAACCCTTAGCGCGCGTCTATTTTACTGCCTACTCTCAAAAGAAATTATTCGACTTAGACCTGAAATCCGAAATAACCCGAAGTCAAGATAAGCAGATTAGATTTCACAAGTACAAAGAGGAGTGACAAGTGACAAGTCACTGAACCTCTCACTTGACCTCAACACATCTTTTCCTCCAAGTGAGTTTTTCTTTTCGTGTGTCTGCTGGGCCAACGCTCCTACGTGCTTTCCACACGGAGGCTCAACCCTGGGCCCAGGTGGAAAGCACACTCGGAAACTTGTCACCACAGGCCACTTAGGGCCACCACGAACTTTACTGACGCGACTTTTTCTTTTCCAGGGGTTGAAATGCTTTGGAAACCGTACTCACGGACGGCATGTTACAAAACTACATGATTTACACGTCTAATCACGCATAGACTCGCAGCGAGGCCATTTTCGCTGCTTGGACCAGCGCAATCGACTTTGCGTGCCTCATCTCTGAGGCCATGATGGAAGAGGGCAAAGAGCAAGAAGACCAAGGGACCGAAGACGTGCAAGAGTGGCCCCCACCTGACCCCCTCAATCAAATTGATGAGCAGTGGCCTCCACCCGACCCATGGGATGAGGTTGATGACTTGCGCAATGCGCCCCCCTCGCCTGAGCCCCCTCTTTCGCACACGCGCCCTACCTCCACTTACGATGACCTGGTTGCCACCGGCAAGCCCCAGTCAGGCCCACACCGCCGTCGCGCTGCGAAGCATGCCCGCACTATTGCAAACCAGGGATATGCTCGCTACCCTGCCGCCGTGCAGCATCAGGTTGAGCCCACTGAACCGGAGCCGCTCCCGTCCTTTGACACGTCCACATTGCCCTGCGCGTGTGGTGCGTACGTCACCAAGGTTGATACCACGGATGAGAAATACGGCAGCAAACAGCAGCACAACCTCACCAATCTCATGGGGCTGGGTTTCCAGCTTATCCGCTGGAATGGCCGGTGAGTCCATCTCATGCCCCCCGTTTATTCACAGCTACGCAGCGATGCCCGACCCCTCCTCGACAGCAAGGGCCGAGTTTTCCTCGTCCTCGCTGGCCAACCCACGGACAACGGCTACCCCAAGGCTGTCTCCCACGCATACAACGCTATCAAGAAGGAGGGGATGAGGGCGGACTTCCCCCTGACATGCGAAACCATCGACGCGGCCTCTTTGCCGCGATGAGCGTCGGCCTGATACTCAGCCAAGGGCAGAAGATTCCGACCTGGCTCGACAACGGAGACCGCACCGACCTGGCGCAGAGGCTGCTCGCCAACGAGCACATTGCACGGATGGCCCACTACGCTAACTGTAGGTCCACTTTCTCTATTACTTTGCTTTGCCTTCTGCTGAGGCACTGCATACAGTCGCATTTTCGCTCTGGGCGCCACGGCTCTACCGCTATTATGTGAACTACAACGCATGCCTCACGTCGCGCTTTTCGCACCTCAAGCGCCCCTTCCTCAAGTCCGTATTCTCCTGCGCTAGCTTCAACTTCGGGCCGCGCGTATGCACATTCAAGCACCGCGACGTCTGTAACCTCCCATTTGGATGGTGCGCCGTGCAGGCGCTCGGATGATTTGACCCTCAAGCCGGCGGTCACCTTGTGCTCTGGGATCTGAGGCTTGTCATCAAGTCACACTGAAAAAGGAAATGTTTCTTCTTGGATGAAAACCAACTGTGAAACAAGTAGTATCACTTTCAGTTATAAACCCCCTGAAAGTACCAGTATCAATGTAACATGAAGTGAAATTGAGACTGCTTGTTTCAAAAGCCCTTTCAGTGTCACAAAGAGTGCTGGTTTCTTTGTATCTTGAAATGCTTATGGAAAGTCCCAGTTTCACTGTACCTTTCAAGGCCACTGAAGGAAGTAGTTTCACGAATAAAGAAAGGCACATTTAAAGAGTCTTTTTCAATGTGCGTTTCAAAAACATTGAAAGAACGAGTTTCGAGCATAAAGAAAGCTGCGGCATTTTTGCTATTGGTCTGGCATTGCCCGGACCAATGGCAAAAATAGCGCAGACAGTTAAACTAGTTGTTTCGGGGTATCAGAAAGCGGCGCCGAAAGTGGTTCTTTCAGCATCACTTTCTTTGTTCCTGAAACTCGCTATTTCAGCATCCTTGAAAGCTGCATGAAACTTCGGGTTTCCATGAAGCTTTCATGATACCAAGAAATTACCTTTCTTTGTGACATTGAAAGGTCTTCTGAAGCAACATGTTTTCATTTCAGTTTATATTCCATGGATATTAATTGTTTTCGCTAGGATAAGAACCTGGATTGATACTATGAATTTCACGGTTGGTTTTCATCCTACCAGAAACATTTCCTTTTTCGGTGTGAGTTCCTCCCTGGCGCACTCATCCTCCTCCCCTCAGCCACCATCGCACCCTCCAATATCCCCATTGCGGACGACGAGGAGCGCATCTCCTTCACTCAATTCACGGCCAGCGGCCTTTTCCATTTCGTGGACAACGGGTTCAGGATGCAGGCGGAGTTGGCGGCTCAAGATCCTGTGGAATACGCACAGATGGTGGAGAGGAATGAGTCCCGGTGGGAGGAGGGCCTGCAGTTATTCAGCACCATATCAGAATTAGTAGAAACGCAATGAAATTTGTAGACCTAGACGGCTGTATCAGTAGAGGCATACATAGAATGAACTCACTGCCTCTGAGAGGCTGGCTTGTCTTTGAAATATGGATGTTTTGATTTTTTCATTCAAGCATCACTTATTTCATAGATGAACGGTGGTCAAATAGTCAGTTGCTGCCAAAAATATTTCGATTTGAAGCAAACCGAATGAATTCCATAGTGCTTTGACTGCACTGAAAGTAAAGAATATTTTTTTTGGGGGGGGGGTGTTGAATACATGTGAAGAATACGGCATCTGGGCAAATTACAAGCCGAAAAGCCCGCTACAGGGGCCCAAAAAGGTCAGGGGTATAGCTTGTATGACTGCATCCATCGATTTCTCGTCCTCATTGTCCGATTCATCCGAGGCGCCCCCTACGAGAGAAAGGTCAGTGTTGTTATCTGCTCCTAATCCAGAGAGTCAACTGAGATCTAACCCAAAAAAAAAAATCCAGAGACATACCTTTCACGCAGGTGATCCCATTACTCCCCTCGACACCAATTTTTCTGCCTTGAAGGCGGAGCATAGCAGCCTGCAACCCTGCATTGCCAACTTCCTCCTTTGCCACCTCACTCAAACAGCAATAATATTCGACCCGATGGTGTGCTTCCGTCTCCCTCAACAACACCAATTTGAGCTCCGCCTCACGGGTTTTGACTTGGGCAGTCGCCTCTGCCAAGAGGGATCGAATCACAGCAGCTAAGGCTTCTCGGGTATTGAGGATGTCGTGGGCGATCGTGATTTTATGGCAAAGCTCTTCAGTTATGTTAAGAAGAGGAAACTCGCCCTGGAGCATGGGGTTCAGCCCAGTAGCGCCAATTTAGACAACTTGAATACAAACCAGCTCCAGAGTATTGGCAATGTTGTCAGTTAGCCCACTTCGAGGCAACTTGGCCAGGCAACTTGGGGAGGGGGTGTTGTTATTCTGGCTGGGGGACAGGGCGTCAATGTTCTGGCTATCCATCTGCACCGGAAGTGTCGTCAAGCAGGTGTTGGTATGGTGAACAGGATCAATATATGCTACGCTCACGTGAGGTAAGTCAACTCCGTGTTCGCTTTGTCGTCTCAGCTAGGCGTGTTTTTTTACCTTTCAACAATGCCCGCCGAACGATGTCCCAACTCGACCCACAACTGCCCAATCTGTTACGCCAACTTTCCGAACCGCACACAATGTCTCCAGCATATAAACCAACCCTCTGGGCAATGCCGTCGCGGCCTCAATTCCTTACACCCTGCAGTCTTGAAAGCAGGTCAATCCTTGACGGAAAAGTACAACCTGGATTTTCTAGGAGAAAAAGAGTCAGACGACAACGACGCGAGCAGCGACTCGGACTCGGACAGGGGTTCCGACCTCTCTTACAACACACCAGGGTTCGACGATAGACCTGTGTTTGACAATGATCCCATGGAGGACATACAACCACCACATCATCCTGCCCCTAATCCTGCCACCCTGCCGACTGCCACCAAGCCGAAGCTCTGCAAGGAATACTTTCCTGGCACTGCACAAACATACACGAAAGACAAAACCTTTATCGACAATTTCCACTCCGACAAATATGCCCAGGAGAGAGAAGCTGTCCCATACTACCCATTTGCTTCAGTGAAAGAATGAGAGCTTGCGTCTTTCCTTGAAAGCTCGAAAATGTTGATGGCAGAAATAGATGAATTTCTCAAGTTACAGATGGTGCAGAAAATCCTTCTACTTAACTGTACAAGTTTTGACAACTGTTCAGTCAAAGAAATTGAACCTATCTTTCCAAACAGCAAAGGAACTCCGGAGTCTTATCGAGAGCCTACCTGAAGGGCCTCAGTGGAAAGCCATGGAGTGGAAAACGCGCCATCCCACAAAAAACCTTTGACGTTGTTGTATCGCGATCCACTTGAGTGCCTCCAGTCTCTCCTCAGCAACCCCCTCATCCAAGACTTTATCCACTACACCCCCTTTCGTCTTTGGGAAATGTCCGCTAAATTAATGTGCTTATATTCTGAGTGGTTGTCAGGCAATGCAGCTTGGAAGTATCAGGTGCGCCTCTATATCTCCTCAGTTGAAGAATTATCATTAACATTCTATCAGGAGCGCGCGCCGCAGGGCGCTACAGTTCTTGGCGCAGGACTTGCGACTGACAAGACACAATTAACCTCCATGACCGGGAATGTTGAGGCGTACCCCGCCCTCATCACCATCGCAAACCTTGATATGGAGTTCCGAATGAAGGTGTGCCATCATGCCTTCCTCCTCCTCGCTCTCCTTCCTGTCGCCAAATTCTTGGAGAAAAATTCAGAGATCAGAGGCGTCCTCGTCAGCCGCTTATTTCACGCGATCATGGATTTTATCCTTGAACCATTGAAAAAAACAGCGGAAATTGGCCAAATGATGACGTACCCTTTGGGCTGCTGGGTCGAAACAACTAGGCGATTCAAAATGACACATTACCAGAACAGCAGAGCGTACCCTTTTTCAGCTAGAAAAGCTTGAGGAGACTCTGCATCCTTGGGTGGATCTGGCCGAATACGTCAAAGAATCCAAAAAGGTCGGACTCCACGGCGTTCATCGTCCCTTTTGGAGGGATTGGCCTTAGGCTGAACCTGCCATTTTCTTGACACCAGAAATCCTTCATTACTGGCTCAAGTTCTTTTACGACCATCTCGTCAAGTGGTGCATCCAAGCCCTGGGTGCGGAGGAGATAGATTTCAGGTTTTCCGTCTTGCGCCCTCATACCGCCATGCGCCACTTCAAAGAAGGCATTTCAAAGGGGAAGCAGACCACAGGGAGGGAGCACCGGGATATCATGTGATATATTGACCCCGTCATCGCAGGCACAGTCTCCAAAAGGTTTTTGAAGACCATCGCTTCCCTAAACTCTTTCTTCTATCACGGCCAGGCGCCCCTCCTTTCTGAAGATGTTTTGAAAAAGATGGACAATTATTTGCAGAATTTTCATGGCAACAAGCAAGCGATCATGAACGCTGGCGCACGTAGGGGAAAGAAGGGTTGTATTGAAAATTCGTATTTTTCTTTACTGACTCTGTTTCAATCGTCTGAAACTGTCCAGGAACCTTCCCAAGGTCTCAGGTCTTCTGAGTGTCATGTTTAATGTAAGATTGAATGGTGCTCCTCTGCAATGGACTGCCGACGTTACAGATCATGCCCACATCACACTTGTTAAACGTCCGGCTGCCAACACCAACAACCACGCTCACGAGGAGCAGATAGTGCGCACGCTTGATCGTCAGGACAAGATGAGATGTTTTGATCTTGCTACTGCGATGACTAGCGCAGGGGTCGCTTTTGGCACAACGATTTCGAATTCTCCAGGAGAGGACGCCAATTTTCCCGAGGATACCATTCTTGACGATGAACCGCCTCTTTTGCTCAACAACACTTCCGAACTTCTTGCTCGAATAGAACCTGTCTAACGCCTTTCTGGGACTAACAGGGCAGTCGTCAATTATTTTTAAGAAAGCAAATTGCTGGCGGAAGGATGTTTCCCCAACGCACCCATCCCATTCCGCACCTTCTCATCCTTTGAAAAAAAAACTGTATTCCATCTCTCCAGAGACCCATCCGGCCCACAGTTAACAATCAAATCGGCTGCCCTCAAATTTGGGTTGCCAGATTTTTGACCAGCGTTAGCTTCGTACCTGCACCGAACTCATGGGCCACAGATCATAATTGGAGGCAAACGCCCCACCCTGGAGTACCTTGGTGTACCCTTTGAAAAGATTGAATACTGGGACAAAGTCAAGATCCAATTATGCGCGTTCCATGACTCCCAGAAAATCCTCATTCCGGAGACCGTCAATGCTGTCCCCCCTAACGAGACTTGGAAACCCGGGCGTGCAGATGCTGTGATTGTGAACCACGATTCGCAATTGGAATGGCCAGGTGGTGCGCTTCAAGGTAGGATTCAACTTTTTTTGATGTGGACGTACTTGATCAGTATTACAAGGCCATACTGTCTGCCAACTAAGGATGGTCTTCAGAGCTGTCCCTGTCCAAAGGTGTCGACTTCCAGCAGCAGTGGCGGGGTTCATGGTGTATGTGGAGCGCTTTGATATCATACCTCAACAAGATCCTGCTGGCCCAGGGAAAGGCGCCTTTCCCGATCCCGCCAGCAGAATGTATCAGCTGAGGAGGGGGCGGAGGGCAGACAGGACTCCCAAGGGAGATATTGTCCCTTTACATCACCTTCGTGTGCCTGTGGAAATTACTCCGCACTTTGGGAAGAAAGCGAATCCGCGCCTCACCAAAGAAACCAGTTTGGATTATGCTGAAATTTATTGGTTATCCAAGTGGTTTAACAAAGAACTTTTCTACGCTTTGGATCAGTAGCTGGTCAGCTAGCTTCTAATTCTTAGACTTGGCACAACTAATTTGCTTCAGGCATCCATAGCTTCACTCACACTTGCGTCCCACAATTTGTAGTTACATCTCACATCTACCCTCCCGTCACACATCCTTACGTTCATACCAATAGTGACTCTGAATCTTTTTCTCATTAATTTTTTTTTTTTGGTACCAACAGTGACTCTGAATCTTTTCCCCGTTTTATCTTTATTTTTAAATCCCTTCAATTTGCTCCTCGCCGAGTGCGGCACGTTGGACATACCTTTTTCTCCCCATCATATTTCTTCATGTACTTGAATCAATTGCAATTCATTGGAGCTCTTGGTGTACTTTGTGCATGAAGGCGAAGGAGAAAGAGGCTTTTTAGGCAAGAATTAGAAGGCACTATGTACCCGCTAACTATGCGAGCTACGCAGTGGCCCCCCAACTATGCAGAACTATGTAGCTGTCGAAAAACTACAGCAGCTACAGCAACTACACGGGAGGCCCCCAAACTACACGTGCATTACGTAGCACTACGTAGTGATATGTAGTTGGCCCAAAAACTATGGCAACTACACGGGCTACGGCCCGGCCACGGTGAAAACCAGGGTTTGCTGATGCATGCACCAACTCCTCGAAAATATCATTGCCCCTTATTTCGAGGCGAAGAAGCGGGAACTCAGCCTTCCCTCTTCGCAGGTTTCTATCTGGAAGATCGACTGCTGGTCCGTGCACCGGTCCAAGGAATTCCTCGCGTGGATGAAGAAGCATCACGATAATATGACCATCATCTTCGTCCCTGGGGGTTGTACCAGGGTCTGACAGCCTCTCGATGCTGGCATTCAGTGCTTGACGAAGCTCAGCATCGAGTGCTCGGCCCATCGCGATATCGTTGATGAGGCTGTTGGCCAGATTCAGGCGGGTAAGGCGGCGCACGAAATCCAGCTCAATACCAAGGTCGGCGTTCTTCGTGACCGCTCCGTTGGATGGGTCGTGCAAGCCATCCACGACATCGAAGACCCTACTACCATCACTCGGGTACGTCGTTGCAAACGCTTCTTTGGTTATAATCTAATCAACCAAATTTCATTAGGCTTTCAAGATGTGCCGCGTCGGAGATTTTAATCTCTCCCAAGCCAGTCTCACCTCCGCCGAGGCTCTGGCCGCCCTTCGCCATCTCCCCACAGAGAATCTGACCCTCTACGCCGCTTTAACTCAAACCAGCGCCGACACCGATTCGGTGACCCCTGCAGGCGACGAAAATCTCTTCAGAGATGTCGACGTCTATGGCGACTGCGACCTTCCTCTCGATGTTGTCGCTCAATACATCACCTCTGGCGGGTCCTCAGTTCCGGACCTGTTTTCCGTTGGTGAGGACGGGAGCTTGGCGCGGGGGGATGATGCTGAAAAGTTAGACCCCGAGGGGGAGACCCCGGCCGTGCTTGGGCGTGTTCAGCGCAAGAAAATCGCGGTCAAGTGCTACCAGGCCCCGATTTGGGACGACCACTAAATTACTTTTTGCGGACATTTTCGATAATTGTTGAGTACTTTAGATTCGTTTTGTGCAGTTTTATGCATTCAATTTTCAAGGTGTTCACTGGCTGACCGTCACTGTCACCGGTGCCAAAAATTTTCAGTTCACGGGCAACCGTCACCCGTCACCTGAACACTTGGTCAGATTACTACAGTATGCTAGATTCATGGCCGAGTCCGAGCGAGTGCGCAAAGGTGAACTCTGAATCGTAGTACCGCACATCGCTCGCAAAGTCCCCCACCTAGCAAGATGAGAGTAATGTCGATAATTGTAAGTCAACAACACACCTTTCTCCCATGGCATTCAACGACCCGCAGGAACATCTTGATGCGTTCTTCCGCCATCGATGCAGCTGTACATTTGGGAAGCAGGAAGCGCTCACTAGTAAACCAGTGTGCCGGCGCAAAATACGCAAGGATTCCGCATGAATGAGGGTCGTTTTGCTTCGCCATGGGTATGGTGGTCCATTCAAAGTCCACGCCGAGGTGCTCAAATAGCCACCAGTCAAGATGTTTACGCAGGCTCGCCGGCGCGTTGGTGCGAAATCTATTCCCGTAGCCAATGATCTTCTTTTCGCAGTCGATGGTGAGTGTAACCCAGTGACACTGGGGCCAAAAGCCCAGGCATATGGAATCCATATGCCTTACAGGCATGTCTTTCGCATGTGGGTGATCCATGGAACAAAGGTGTCAATCACCTTTGTCCCATCTTTGTTTTTGGGGGTGGCTCAAGGCCAAAAACAAAGATGGGACAAAGGTGATTGACACCTTTGTCCTATGGATCAACCACATGCAAAGGACATGCCTGTAAGGCATATGGATTCCATATGCCTCGGGTTTTGCCCCTGGTGTGAGTCTCGTTCTGGTTTGCAATTGATCCTAAATAATTGCGGTCTTTCATCGCAAATGATGCTCCGAGCCGATGAGGCCATCCGAATCGACGAGCCGTACGATAAGTCTCAGGGTCGGAGTATGCTTGAGCGAGTATACACACAAAGTACGTCGTCTCAATACAGCTTGTGCTTCCATCGCTGATCCCAAGATCAGAAACGAGAACCAGAGTGCGAGATCATCGACGGAACCTCTACCACTGAAGCCCTTCACATCACCGTTCCAAGGAAGCTTCTCGAGGGCTTCCAGAGCAGCCTTGAAGCGCCCGGCAGCAGCTTCACTGGTTATGGATTTCTCAAGTGTTTCATGCATTTGGTCCAGCCCGGTACGCCAGTGTTTTCGCCTTGCGTACACGTTCCATTGAAGACCAGCTTGTACAAACTTTCATTTTTCGGCCTGGCGGCCGACCCCACAGTACCTCCCTGCGTTCTCTCCCGGCTTGACCGGCCCGATGCCCCTTGCTGAAACGGGTCGTGACTGTCAGTCACGGGTTACCCTTTCCTTTCATTTTTTTTTTTTTCTTTTTTTTTTGCGGAGCGTTGTGTAGTGGGGTTAGATGCACTATATAGTGTCCCTTTGGTGCTGTCTAGCGCTTTCGCGCTTCCATACACCTTAGGCCGACATGGTCGGACGCCCACCCGCTATAGTTTGAGGCCAAGGACTTAAAACCCAGCCAGAGGAAATTTAGAACAGCCGCCCGAGGAGATGCGCTAGCGCACTTATGCCCGACTATGTCGCGGCACATGTGTGGGGTTCCGTATAAACAGCTCAGGAGGATCCGATAGCGTAGGCTATCTCCCCCATCATTGCTGCTCACCCGATACCCACTAAAACCTCGGTCTCCCTTACCCAGTCCTGAGGGAGTAATTCCTCATTTTTGAGAACCCCTTTCCATGTATTTAGCACCATCTTCTTCTTGATTGCCCTCTTGCCGTATTTAATTTCGTTCGTTGCCGCACAATCTACTTTGAGTCGGTTGTTTATTGCGTGTCGCCACCTGTTTTGAACCTCGGGGAGTGAGGCTTCGGCCTTTCCCTGGATCACTCTCTCATTCCTTATTTTCCAGATGAGGTGGGCGGATTCCGATATCATTATTCTGAAGAGGCGCGTCGTGCCGGCATCCCCGCGTTTGATGGCCGCGCAACCCATGATTTGGCCGATCGTGGGTGGAGGTAAGTCTGCCCCTGTCTTCATTCGCCACAGTTCGCTTGCGAGTTCCCAGATCTCTTTCTGGCCGGTCGCTTCGCATTTTGTCAGTATGTGGTCCATTGACTCCAGGATTCCGTGGCCACACTTCTTGCATTCCGCCTTGTCTTCGTGGCCCGGAATGTTCGTCCAGTGGGGTCCCACTTTATAGCCGCCATGCAGCATCATCCACAGGAAGAAGCGAGCACTTCGTGACACATCTTTGTGTGTCGTCGACTTCCATATGTCTTTCTGGGGGGGTAGGTCGTCCGAGGGGTCCGCTACTGCTGCCTGGGTGAGTTCCATATTCCTTTTCGTTGTCCGGCGGTCTAACAGTTTTTTGTACCTCGGCATGCTCCTTTTATTCCTTTGGATTATTTTGTAGGCACTGGACTGTGTCATTGCCCCTAGTTTTACTCCGGGTAACACAAATCTTGTGTCAGGTTTGATTTTCAACTCGTCTTCCGTTGGTTTCGGGCTTCCCACCTGAGCGAGTGTTTTAGCTTCTCTTGTGCCTGCATTTTCCTTCGGGTTTTTTACCCAGGTTAGCGTCGTTTTGCTGTAAGGCTGGGTCGCCGCTTTTCACTAAGGCCTCCTCGCCGCTCAAAAGACCTTCTTCCTCCTTGGCAACACCCTCACCAAAACGACACAAAGGGGAGCCAACGCCATCGGTTTTCACCAAAGTTTTCTCCGGCGTGCGGTCATTGATAAGCTCTCCTTTCCGTTCACAGCCCAAAGTGCGCCACGGCAAACCTCCGAGCCCATCTCCAGAACAGCCCAGGCTGGTGGAGGGTTCGAACAACCGCCCAAGTTACCCGTTTTTACCCTCGCAACCAGCTCAGAATTCTCCCGAGGCCTCCCAAGTCCTCTGGGACATTGTGGACCACTCGCCCTCCACTGTATCTGACCAGCTCACGAAGCAGGCACTTCTCGTACATTCGGCAGAGTACAGGGAGAATATTCGGCTCACAGTGAATGCTGCCTTCTCCGCCTTAGAGGACGCATTTGTTGGCAGTCAGCACGACCAACCAAGTCCCCGGATCTTACCCTCTACACCGGCGTGGACTTCCCCCGAGAGCCCTCGCACTTCCTCTGAGGTAACCATGAACCACTCGCCCTCCGCTGTCACTGACCGGTTCACGAAGCAGGCATTTCTTGCACTTTTAGCAGACCATAAAGAGAAAGTTGACCTGGAAGTGAATGCTGCCTTCTCCGCGTTTGAGGACGCATTCATTCGCAAAGTTTGCGGTGCGTTTCTGTGTTTTTTTCTTCTTTTTTTTATGTGTTAATTGGTTATGTGTAGGGCCTTGTGATTCCCCGCACGCCGACTTCCATGGCAGGTCCGCCAGTCGAACTCGACCAACAATGACCAGCAACTCCGACAACCCCGCGATACCTCGGATGGTTCATGCTCTAGGATATCTCTCCTACCTACGCACTCGAAACAAGTTGTGCCCCATGTTGGGCCCTGACGGGTCGACTGTATCCATCCGATCACCCTGTTTTCAGTACGAAGCACTGTACAGCTAGGGTTGTCACCACCGCCGTCCTCGATGAGGTGTTCGAAAATTTGCGCCCATTGTTTTTGCAGGCGGCCGGCTGCGCAAACTGTTGGATCCCCTATGTCGAATCCCATCCTAAATTTCCATATAGCAACCATTCCGTGGCGGGAGAATGTGTCCATCCCAACGCATTCAAGCAAATCATATGGGCTGTCTATCGGACACCGGTCTTGTGGGATGCTTTTTCCAAGGAGCTGAGACGAATTCACTTGGATGAGGAGGGCTGGTTTTCCAAACGCGACCCGAATATTGGCAATACAGGCTCTATCATGACGGTGGACACTTACGTTCAGTGGCTCTGCCAGGAACGGGATGGCATGTTGAATGTTGGCCACCTAGCCTACTGGCTACTCCAGCGGAATGGGAGTTTGGGAACGAGTGTACGTTTGTATCGCATATTACACATTGTTAAACTGACGGCTATTATGATCAGTGAGATTTCCATACCCAGATTATGCAGCGAAGACAGCCCAACCAACTTTTTCGTAGGAGCTTTAGAACTAAAAATTGCATCGAGTACAAAGATATTGATTTTCTAAATCGGTTGGGCTCAACTAGAACTTTTTACCTCTGCCGAACGTATTGGTGTGCGTGAACAAGAAACTAGAATTCCGTACCAGCGTTTGCTACCTCACCCAAAATGCCAATGACTCTCTTGGTGTGATCTTTCCGGCACCGTGTCATGAACACCTGCAGGAAAAAGCAAATTGGCACGTCCTCTCACCCGACTAGGCGTCAGTCTCCGATACATGAAATCAACAACTCTGAGCCCGACAGTGAGTTTATGAATCCCCATATCTGCGCGAAAAGCTGAACCACCTCAGACGAGCCAACCAGTGGAAACCATCAATTGTACTGCCCTCGTAGCCCGTATTCTCCCCTTACACGTACTGGGAAGGTCCAGTTCAGGAATCGGTTCGAGCTTGAACCGGACCGAACTGAATGCCGAGTCCAGGTTCAAAGGTTCAACACTTGCTTGAACCGAACGCTCTTTGCATAAGTCCAAATTCGCCATAGTTAAGTTGCATTTTGGATCTTGATGACATGGTGGGCAGCCACAAGTGTTTCGGCCAATTCTTGAAGAATTTACTTGCTGTGGTTTCCTCACCACGCTGAGTCGTGATGTTGAGAGTGTCAGCCACTGTTCGGACTTGGAGGTTCAATCTAAGACAAGTTGCGATGCTTCCAAATTGGGCATTTTTAACTTCATATCCTCGCTAACTGACAGTCCAGGGAATTTCAGATTATATTTTGCCCAGCAAGTATCATTCGCTTGATATCCTCGGGGAGCCAAGTTTTCTGGGAGATTGGTATGTGTATGTCTTGTAGGAAGACATTGGCAACTTCCAGACCCGGACGGATCCGGACATTGAGATAGCTGGTTTCTAAGAATTTTTGCAGTATATAATCGACAAAACAACACCATGATGCTCGTTCGGGGCCGTGTACAAGGTACGATTGTAAGTTCCACAGATCAATTGCTTCGTTTCTAACCGGTAAGTCGAGGATCTGTCTTCCACTGTCAGCAATATTAAGCAACATGGTTTCATGGCCGACTCTGGCTCTTTTTCCTTCCCAAAGGAATACATGTTCAGCTTTTATCAGCGTCTCTTCAATATCTTTGGGCATTCCCTGAACTCTGGTCAAGTATCGATTTCTGCCTCCCCGAAGCTGGCCCCAGTGTGGACCTATTGGGAAATAGGCTGTTGGCCAGCCGTCTGCAGACCGTCAAATTACGTGAAAGTGTGGCTTTACCAATTCACATTCTTTCCTTCATACTGCAAGCAATGCAGTCGGAATATATCTGAAAATATCTGTAAGGATTCCTGCGTAAGAATGGACAATATCGTACAGCGACAATTAAGCATTTCACCTAGCAAATCTTTCAAAGCAGCATCAACCCAGAAATTGGTTGCATAAAACCATGTTCACAAACTCATTCAATATCACCTCTCCAGCTCCGCCTCTCGCTTAAGGGCAAAGACAGGTTCGAATTGGAAGGCATTCTATCTGCTCAAATATTTTCAGAATTAATGCACCAGAAGAACAAAGCCAGAAAAGATATGATGGGTCAGCCAAGAAGGTCTCGTTTACTAACAGACGATATATTAGTACATCGCTAATATATTGGTCTGTCACAGAGACTAGTCTGCAGAAGCATTCCAAGCACATCCGCTTGTGTTACTAGCTATTAGGCCAGTCATTGCCGGAAGAAAATTCCAGGAGGAAATGCCGTTACGCACTTAGTGTATTCCGGCTCAGATTTTTTTCTCGTACCTACTAATTGATCCTATGCCTTTGTGTATGCCCTTATCTGAAAGAGGCGTTAAATCTACACCTGAATCCGATTATGGATTCTTCCAATTGTCAGTTCCCATACCCCTTCAGCCTCTGCAAAAGTAGGCTGTCTTTTTTAGAAGTAGCCAATGAGCAATAATTGATAACCGTCAGAAGTAGCTTCTATTTCTCAAATTCCAGGAGCTTGAAAACTAGGCACTTTCTGGCTATCATTATGCACATTCTCCAGGTTCAATTATGGCTCTACCTTGAAAACTCCTCCCGCAATTGCACTTTCCCTGTTGGGCGTGCTGGCGTTTCGGTGTTTGGATGAGCATCGCCGCCATCAAATGCTGTGTTCATTACATCATTCACTTCCACCACTTCGTCCCACTTCGAACGCGGCCTCCCAACTCCCTGACCACTCTGCCTCAATTCGAAGTCACTTCTAACGGCACTTGCGAACGGACTTCGAACGCCCTCCTTCCTGGCCGGCTCCCGATGCCCCCAGACGTTAAGCCACGTCATCGTCCCCGCCCACTTCGAACGCCCGGCCCGCCCTTCGAACCTCCGTACGCCCCGCACCTCGAACGCCCGCCCCACACCTCGAACGCCCGCCCCGCCTTCCCCGCCCACTTCGAATCCGTGCAGGCCCACTTCGAATCCGTGCGCGCCCACTTCGAACGTCCGCCCGCCCTTCACTTTGAACTCTCGCCTCGCCCTCCCCTATCACTTCGAATGCGCCTACTTCGAATGTGCGGCCGCCGCTCGCCAACTTCTAATACATACCCTAACTTCGAATGCCCGTCCGCCCACTTCTAACGCCCACCCGCCGCTTCGAACGCCCCTCCCGCACGACTTCGAACGTGCCTCACAGCATTCTCTAAACGCTTGAAGGTGCGTCTCCCAGGACAGCGGCCCGCCCACTTCTAACGCGCGTATGCCCACTTCGAAGGCCCGCCCCGCACTTCGAACGCCGGTTGCCTTCGCACTACGCTTCGAACGCCCACCCCGCCGTTCGAACCCCGCTTCACTTGCCCATTCCGAATGCATCCCCACCCTCGCACTACGCACACCTGCCCCGCACTTCGAACGCGCGCCTTGGCACCCGCCCCGCACTTTGAATCCTCCTCGCTTCGCCCGTCCGCCCCGCACTTCGAACGCCCACACATCCGCTCACTTCGCACGCGCGTGCCCCCCACTTTGAAAGCCCCCATGCTCGCCACGCACTTCGCGCAGGTACGTCCATGCCACACGCATATAGCCTGCCCTGCTAACTAGCCTCGAAGTCGACTTTACTCGCATCCGCTGCGCCGCCTGCCCGCCAACCCACCGTGCTCCCCCCGCTCGGCGGCGTCAACCGCCCAGCTCACCCCCGATCTACCCGCGCGCGTGGAAGCCCTTCAGGATGGAAATACAAGGCCATGCTGCATCAGCCGCCGAGTGACCGCGCAGCGGGGATCAAGCACCCGTTTGCGGTGGGGGTCGTGGAGGACGTGGACGACGAGTGCGTGGCTGCGTCGGGTGTGAATTAGAGTGGGATCCCGGAGGAGATGGGTGGAGGAGGCGGGCAGAGGAGGGATGTGGGCAGCGTAGGAAGGAAGAAGCGGGCGTTTTTGGGGTTTAGACATCCGGGCTTGAGCGTAGCGGGGGCGGATGGGTATTCGCCGCCGACGAGGGAGGGAGGAGTCAGGACGAGGGGGAGGGGGAGGGGACGATGGAAGCGCTGGTGCATGAGCCCGTCTTCGCGACGGTGGTCCTGACCGCGGACGCCGTCGGCGAGGAGGCTGAGCGCCGGGAAGAGGGGTGAAAGGATGATGCACTAACCATGCTCTTCTCCCTGCCTCTTGTCGCGGGCCGTGCGCGCGTGGAGGGCGAATTTGTGCGCTGTGTGGCGTACCTCGTCGCCGGCGCGGCACCGGAGGAGGTCGAAGCGCAGCGCGCGCGGGTGGCATAGATGGGCGCGAGTATCTGCGCTTCCATGGTGCGCCTATCGATGCGGCCGCATGGGAGGACTTCCGCGCCGAGACGGTTACTCCAACTTAATCCTCACCCAATACGCACCGGGGGCACGCAGGACACCCGCATACCGCACGACCAGGTCGCAAGCAGGGCTGGTCGATTTCCACGCATTCGGCTGTGTCTTCGCCTTCGCCGCAGGCTCCATTTCGAAGACACTGCCGTATTCCTTGTACGAAGCTCCTGGCCCACCTCCTCCTTCTGCTGCAAGTTTCCGTCACGAACAGTGTTGTCCCTGCGGCGCTCGTATTGCGCGGCGGCATGGCTTCTCCGCGCTCGACTCTTTCCCGCATTGGTATACGCACTGGGACATCCTACTGCACTCCACCCGCACCTGCGCGCACCGCCCACGTCTTGCGCGTCTGCATCCTTGGCGGCGGGCGTCCACGCGACCCTCTCCTTTCGTGGTGCGGCGTTATTACGGACTGCACGCGCATGCTGATTGACATTGACTCCGATAGTGGGAAGTGGCAGAGAAGGCGGAGACGAGGTGGGCGAGATGTGTACGTGCCGTGGAAGGAAACGAATACACGAGGATGGGCGGAAAGATGAAACGAGGATCACACAGAACCCATTGCGACGTGGGCCCCCCGCCGTGTGGGCGATCTGCGAGTGGGTGGGATGATGCGATTGCGAGACACCCCGCCCATGGAGTCGCCGCCCGGGAATTGATCCATTCCTCCCTCGACAGAAGGTCCATATGCTTGCACAATCCTCTTCCGCGGGTGGACAAGGGCAAGGGCCAGCGCATGCTCCCGACGTCGCGATAGAATCCGTCGTCGAGCGGGAGAGCACTGCTGTGTGTGGGTTAGCCTTTCCCCCAACTGATTTATTCCACGACTCCGCATCCCAGACCCAATGCGGGGCCCGCGAGCGTCGTGGTTCCCGGTGGGCGGGCGCACACGCCGATGTTCTGGTCCTGGAGCACCAAGATTCGACGGGCGTGAAATAGGGAGGCATTGCTCTGAGCGCTTACACGACGAGGACTTCGGTCCTTCTGTTCCCGTGGAGGAGGGAGCGGCGCCTACGCCCGTCGAAGACACGCGGCGGGAGCGGGGGAGGGAGACAGAGCGCACGCGCGAGCGGGAGAGAGACGGCAACCCGCGCTTGGCCTCGAGTGTACTACCCTGCGTGCCGCACGAAACAGCCATCACCGCCGATCAGTCGCGTCTCCCACTTATTTTCCATTGTGCTGTAGATACTTATTGTAACTGTATTCCACCTTTATAGCTGCTCTTCACCCGAGCATCTGGAGTACTGAGTCCGATCAGCGTGCTGGAAAGATAGCAAGAGGAGTGGCAGTGCTCGATTCCCCGATAAGGCAATCCCATTCTGGACGGTGACGTCGTGACGTTTCACCGCCATTCCGCTTGTCCCGTTGCCTGTTCCTACTCCCAATCTTCCGTTCAGCAACATAGCAAACGTCGTTCAAACGATCCGCCCTCTGTTGCCGATGTTATAGCGGCAAAGAAGTATGCCGAGGAATAGAAAAGAACGAAACGGGACCCGCCTTGAATGAAGAGTCTGCGGTCATGCCTACACGGTGGGATTATGCGAATGCCGAGTTCGGCGCCCACAGAACGTACAGCGAGGGGTGAAATCGGAAATGAGGCGCATACAGAGTGGTGGGGATCCACAGGCGTCGAAACTCCTCAGCACGAGAGATAATATGCTTCATTCACAGACGAAGCGTCGAGATACATGGCTGCTGCATTGTTGAATGCCAAGAGTGAAACGCTTAAAACTCTAAAAACCGTTAACGCGTACTGCAAAAAATAGCAAGCAACATTACACTCGAATAACGACAACGAGTACAAAGATCATAAATTCAAGGAATATCTTGCCAATAAAGGAATCAAACGCCGCCTGCCAGCCCATGATTCTGTAGACAATCTTTGGGAAAGGGCGCGGGATGTATGGGTGAAGCGCTTAAGCATGCTGTCTGATTGAAAAATGCACTTCAACCAAAGCATTAGGCGGTAAGACGCCAAGGACGCACCTGGAGCATTCAAAAATGAAAGCCCGAATGCGCAATTCAGCACGGCAAGAGAAGAGGCAAGGGATGCATGATTTGGAACCTGAATCTGAGACATGAAGGCAGGCACAGGCAGCGATTCGGGAGCTCTAAGTGAATCAAGTCGATCAAAAGATTAGGCAGTGTTCCTACCATTTTTCCGCACCATTGGGAGGGCCCCAACGCGACCCACAACGTCAGCACATGTCTTCTTTTCGCCCTTGGGTTTCCTGACAAAGTCTGCCCCCATTAAGTTGCCACTCTGTTCTGTATGTATACTTAAAGGTGACGCAAGGGACCCTAGAATTATACTTAGTGGCAGGGAACAGAATTTGAAAGAGACGTTTGGATTCAATAGGCCACTCAAAATTGAGGGAAAGGGAAAGACGAGAAGGATATGGTCGCTATGAGTTGTTGATAACCGTTCGCACATGTGTACAGCTCGCACATGGAAGTTACCTTTTGGCGCCTAAGAGCTTGAAGCGGTGAGGCTCAAGCCCCCGGTGTTCGTCGTCAGAGAGAATCAATACATTTGAAAGCTTGCAGAGATGGGGAAGTCGAATATATTTATGTTGTCCTCAATTACGGAGATCCCGGACGTTAAAGTCTGCTTGTAATTCCTTGGTCCAGGTCACGACTCGTTGATCAGCTTTGATCTAGGGAACATGGATCAATTGGACGGTCAGAACACAAGAAGAAATCTCACAATCTCTGGCTTAAAATTGAGCACTTCGAGGTGTTCAAGGCAAGTTGCACGGGAGAGAGCTACATATGCTTGGCCTAGAATCTTTCAACACTCGCTGATATGCTGTTAGCCCGTACGAACCTGGGGCAAAATTCATTTTGAGGTCGACCTTGACTCGGTCAAGTGTTTGACCCTGAGCTTTGTGGATGCTCAATGCCCATGCCAAAGTCAACGGGATCTGATGGCAGTGTCTGAATATATAGAGAATAAAAGGTTGGCAATGCGCACCTGGATCCGGGATGCTGAGTTAACACCATCATTCCGGTCCCATTTCTCCCGCGTCGCCAGATACCGTATCTTCCCGCCATTGGCAATAGGGAACTCCACAACGGGGACTACCTCACCATAACCGGTGGTTTTGTCTTCTTCGAAATCAACAACGATGCCAATAAGACCATTCACCAGTTCAGCACTCTTGTTTTTAAGAAGCATAACCTCCAAAAGGCATCGAAGGTGAGCACAGGAGAAGAAAAAACAAAAGTGCTGAGAACCTGGGCCCCTTTGCGAACGTGGAGGACGGGGTCGGCAATCATTTTTTCCCGCAAGAACTCCGGACCGTCATCGTGGGCCTCGAACCTGTACAAATCACCTTTCATGCGCCCAAGGCGCTCATTGTTAGCGGTGACAACTTCGGCATGTGTAGGATATCTGAGCACACTGGGCATAAGCCCGGTCCACTGAGTGTGAGATGGCTTACAGCTGAGTTGGTTCTATGCCATCAGTGTATCCAACGGGAGTAGCACATTCTTCTCCCAGCATTTGAATGTACCGGTCGGTGAGCATGCCGTACCGGATGGCATTCAGCATCTGGATGAACTCTAGCTTGTAAATGAGTAAGCTACCAGCGGATACAACGACATTCTGGACCTTCATCTCGCTGCCTGAACACTTGGGTGAGGTTGAAGGAACAGGAAATCGCCGTGCTCCAGCATTTGGCTCGGAATGCATACTTAGCATCCTTCTTAATAGCTACATAGAAGGGGTAAGTTTGAGTAGGAGTGAAGGATCCATAAGATCACTCACGGGGCAATTGGAAGAAGTCCCCGGTGATAATGAGCTGCTGTGCGTTAGTGCAATGCGAGGCCTCACACAATGGGAGTGACCTGAATCCCGCCGAATGGCGTATTTGTGCCTCGAATTATTCTTCCAACCTCGGATATCTTGTCAAAGAATTCACCCTCGAGCATGGAGACTATTTACGACTGGTGAGCTTTTGTCTAAAGTAGGTAGCATCACTCACTTTCGTCCACAACAAGAACCTGAGTCATTTTCCACTTTTGAAGAGCACTGGTGTTGCCTTTGATAGTCTGGACAAGGTTTGCAACGGAGGCCGACCCCAGGCCGACCCCAGCAAAAGAGTGCAAAGTGATCCCTCCAATCTGCAATGCAGCCAGGCCTAATGGGACGATCGGTCACCTTAGTCCCTTAAAAAAGTAGTCAACTTACCAGTGGCAGCAGTAATAGCAACTGCGTTGAAACCTCTATTTTGCTCAGTAGGATACTGT
This sequence comes from Mycena galopus ATCC 62051, assembly GCA_014925785.1. Classification (NCBI taxonomy): domain Eukaryota; kingdom Fungi; phylum Basidiomycota; class Agaricomycetes; order Agaricales; family Mycenaceae; genus Mycena; species Mycena galopus. The sequence goes on along the minus strand of WIQG01000386.1, from coordinate 58,477 downwards.
TCCTTCAATGCCTTGATGATTTGCCGAAGGAGAAAAGATTTCCCGGTACCTTGGTGTGCATCAACTACAGTGTGCGACGCGAGGCAAACTAGCACTGACCAGCACTTCCCGTGAAGAACACGCTTGTCCCATTCTTGACCTCCTGAAGAATCTCCGCTTGCTCGGGGCTTAATCGCCTCTCTGCCTGAGGTTTCTCCGTATCCTTGCGGATCCGGAGGGGCTTGGTCGACAATAAGCAATGCATGAGTGGCATTTATATGGATTACTCACCTTTCGAAATATTGTAGCTGGCGCCCCCGGTCCTATTGGCTCCACATGAGATTTTGCGTCGATGGCATCCTTGATATGTCGGAGACGGTTTGCCCTAGCTATAGGGTCGTTCTTAATCTGTCGGCTCGTCTCCATCGCGAATCCAGCCGGCTGCTTGGTTGTGGGGATGGACCTGGGGTCAGCGACGGGTAAGAAGGACTTGCTTGCTGAATCCATGACGTCAAATGAGCCAGAAGAGGTGTCGGTATCACAAGTGAAAGGAGGGACAATCAAGCGGGCGCCGGGCAGCCATCCGGATATATGTTTGCTGCCAGGATCCAAGGATCTCGCGGGCTGGCCAGACACATCGCTAGGATAAGGGGGAACGATCAAACGGGGGCCAAGTGGCCACTGAGATACAGTAGTTCGGTGGATGCGCTGGTCGTCATTGCTTGTCACCGAGGCAGACCTCCCTCGTTCGCCTGCCGAATCACGAATTGGCTCAATTCTCGCTGATACCGAATCAAACGATGACTTCAGCGTCGTTCTCGATCGCTGGTTTTTTTCGTGCGCGGGTGAAACAGACCGTGGCCGCTTCAAGGGTTTCAAATCAGGAGATGAATGATTCCCTAACGACTCATTTGTGCGCTGAGACGTTTGGGTCACGTTCACGATACGATTCCGCTGTGTCGCGTGATTCTCCGAGGTCGATACTTGCGGAGAGGGTGGAAGACTGGAATTGGACTGTTGTGGTTGGGAATGAGACGGTGGCTGGGTAGATTTTCGGGATGTACGTGGAGGAATGCGCCTGCCTGGGCACAGGAGTCAGTAGCTGTGGTTGGATGGATGAGTGGGAGAACAAATCTTACTCAAATCGACAACTGGGTGGGTTGAGAATTCTCGTCCACTTTGCAAATCCAGAACCACTTTCCCAATACCATTTTCATCAGTATTGCGCACACCGCCGGTATATCGCACAGAGGCTTCCCGGGCACGGGAGGGCAGAGGCTGCGAGTGAGACGGTCGCGAGAGTGACCTGGCGGGGCTGAAAGAAGTAGGATTATGTTGAGCAACTGCCTGGTCATGACTGTGAAGGTAAGTAGGTCTGCTGAGTTTTGTGGGAAATGCTGAACAGCAGAAACAGTGCTGACGTGAAATTACGCGGATGCGAGGGCTGGGAATGAGGCTGAGAAAGCATGCGACTGGAAGACTGAAGCCGCGAGCGGACTTCGTCAGGAGACAATTTCGTGAATGCATCATGTTCTTCGAGTGTGTTCATGCCAGCCATATTCAATGTCTGCGTGAGATATGAGCAAGGTGCCAACAAAGCAGCCCTGTCAATATCTTTCAGTGCCAGCAAGGCAGCTGAAGGTGCCGTCGCTGACTCGAGTCCAAATGGTTGTTATTGTGAATTGCCGCAGATAAGACCCAGCAAGCGCAAATTACTTGCGCAGACGGCGAGTGATGAAAGGAAAGGGTAACCCGTGACTGACAGTCACGACCCGTTTCAGCAAGGGGCATCGGGCCGGTCAAGCCGGGACAGAACGCAGGTAGGTAGTATATCAGACTTCAGTAAAACAGCAAGGTTCAAGTTGTCTTTTACGTCTTACGTCTTTGGAAGACGTCTTTTGACGTCTTTGTCTTTTTGAGCACGCCTTTCTTCTTTGGCAGCAGGTTACACGGCTATCCCGGGAGTCTTCGGAATTTGATAGGATTTGATGACCGTTGGAATCCAATGATTTTTCTTTTGGCGTTTGAAGAAAATATTACCGCCATTCATTGAATAATCAGATTAGTAAAATTCTATCGGCCAGCTCATCAAATACACCTGATTTGACCACCGCACTTGTATTCGTCTCTCGGAATTCAGTAGATATAGCACGTGACTATTACCTCACCGATAGTACGCGTCACCGCCGCCTGCAGCTCCCGCCCGCCGCTCAAACCGGGATCCGCGCGACGTCGTGGAAGCACTCACGGATGCGGGCTCTCTCATTGCTTTTTCCACACTTTTACTTGTGTTGCTCCATCTGTTGAGAAAGTGATCGGTTGCGCGCCGCTACCCCCGAATTACGTATTCATCTCCTGGTTACTTCCTCGTTACACCCCTTTCTGTCCACCCCTCCCTCTACTTATATTCCGCATTTATCGACACATTACCTAGCTTTTCTGTATCCCCCGACGCCTTCTCGTTTGGCCTCGAATATATCCCAGTTGGCTCAACCTACCGCGTGACCCGATTTCCCACACCATCCTCTACTGCTTTTCTCTCATCAGATGCCGCCTCTGGTCAATCCACAATGTCTGTTTTCAGTCTTCCCTATCAAGGCATTTGTGTTTCTCAAGTCATACCAGTCTTCATTAAAGACCGAGCAAACCAGTGGAAGTGCATCATATGCCCAGATAGTGACTACAGTAATTTGTGGAAAGCGGTGAAGCACGAAGACCTCAAGGGCCATGTTACCCGTGTTCGACAACTTGATCGTGTTCCGGCTCCGATTTACAGCCCTTTGCGTGCGTTTTCGGAAGCAGAAGATCATTCCTCAACTTCTTCCCCATCTGGAACTCCTCCCTCTCCATTTCGCGAACCTACGGAAGATCTTTTCGATGGTAGACCAACTGTGCATGGTCCGGCCCTCCCAACAGATGACCCCGACCAAATATACGATGATTTTGCCGGTCAAGTTGGACGCAACCGACCGCTTCCCGAGTCTTTTGATGGCTCGAATCCTAGCGACTCTGGCGACTACGACAATTATTTTGATAGTCGGGATTCTCCAAGCGATGGCACTGTGAACTGGGACCAGCCCGAATCCGATGGAGTCTTCAATGCATATGATGGCCAATTAGCCGATGAACAGAGGCGTAAGTCCACCTTCCGATACATATATTCTTTATCTGACAAGACGAGGCAGTCTTTGCTCCGCATACCGAATTAGTAGCCTCAGAGGACGACGACTGGTGGCCGTGGCGCAGTAAGCAGGTAGTCAAGCTGATTCATATATTCAATCAATCAAGTTCAATTGACGCAAATACTTTACTTCAAGGAAGGCCTTCTTGATCTCATGTCTGGATTTCCACGGGCATGTTTCTCTGAGAAGGAACTCAATGCTACGCGGTGGTATGCCGCAAAAAATGGCGCATCTGCGCAACCAACCATCAAACAGGTTAAAAACCACCGGCCGGATATCTTGAATGTCGCCGATCTCGCGACCCAATTAGTAGAGGGAAAACTTGGCAATTGCTTTGCCTAATGACTGGCTCAAAATTCTGGAGCATGTATGGCCTTCTAAATTTTCTGAAACCAAGCTAACAATTTCAATAGGAGTTCGCCAACCCGCTTGTCCGTCCTAAGCTACATTTGTATCCTGAAGACAGCGGAGACAGACTCGAGGAAGGCCGCCAGGCCGCCAAATGGAAACAGGAAGTCGATGGCAATATTGCTGGGCCTATGGCTCGCGGTAATGGTGGCAAGGATTATTATGTTGAGGAAGTTTGCTTTGCCAGATTGGACAGGGCAAGCGCCGTTGGCCCTGTGATGCCAATGCGCTGGTTCACGCGCAACGGCGAGCTGATCTCCGTTGCCCATCCATTACATTTCACTGCATCAAGATCCGCATGTGTTATTGACGGGAGTGAGGCTGCCTGCCTCAAGATCCCGCTTTCAAATTATTTCCTCAATGTTCTGGATCTTGAGGATTTCCCGCGCTTCCCTTGGAGGACTGGAATCAGCCCTACATCAATGAATGGCGTCTCAAAGCTGACGGCCTGCGATGTCATTCGGCTCCACTTTGGACCTACTGCGACGATACCTCTGGAAACGTCTCGAAAAAGTGGAAGAAGCATAACTCGATCCTGTTCACTCTCGCCGGTCTGCCGCGTGCATTGACACAAATGTTGTATAACATACATTTCATTGCCACTTCAAATCTGGCCCCACCGCTTGAAATGATGGAGGCCGTTGTCGCTATACTCAAGTATTTTTCTGCGATGCTTCTGACATGTTTTTTAACACTTACATTGTTGATATGGAGGCGCAAAAAACTGGAATCAAAGTTTGGGACTGCGTGTACCAGGAGTGGATCCTGATTATTCCCTGGTTTCTAGCTTTCCAGGGAGACAATCCCATGGCAAGTAAAATCGCATCCCATGTCGGCATGAAAGGCAAATATTATTGTCGAGTTTGTAAGGCAAAATCCGACAAGAGCAATCGCGCACCGGGGCATGCCGGAGAAATTGAACGTCTGAAAGAATTCATGACGGTGAGTATTCCTTCGCTCATTTGAAACAGCTACAAGTATTTTTAGGCCGGAACTCCTCGAACAAAAGAACAAACAATTCCTGGTCTCACCGCCCAGCTGGAACGTGCCGTTGATGGCGCTCCAAGTGCTGTTGACGACATGGCCACTGAAAGCGGGTCAAAAGATAAGTATTTTCAACATTTTGTCGATAGATTGCAAACCGCGGCTTCGAAATTGCGTGAAGAGCACAAGGAAGGAGGTCCGGCTCCTTCCGATTCTGGTGTTTTGAAAAGACAACAAGTCAAAAATCTCCTTGCTCAGCTGCGTGCCGAAATGCCTGCCAACATATTCAACCCAGTACTTTCTATTCACGGTCTGCTGTTTCTTTGAAAAAAAAGTGTTCGTTGAAATACTGATGCAAAGTTCAATAGGCTTTGATGCAAACCGTGATACACCAGTCGAAATTTTGCACGTAGTCCTTCTCGGCGTCATCAAATACTGGTGGAGGGATGCAGTCTCGAGGCAAAACTCTAAGGGTAAAGAGGAACTTAAGGCTCGTCTATCCAGCGTTGATGTGGCCGGGTTGAATACCCCGCCAATTCGGGGCAACACTTATGTCCAGTACGCGGGATCCCATGTCGGTCGAGACTTTCGGGTTATCCTTCAAGTTGCGCTTGTGGTTCTCCATGGATTTATTCCGCAAACTCACTACGACGGATGGACGACACTTTGCAAGCTCGCACCGTTGATGTTCCAACCTGTGATTGAACACCTGCCCACATATATTGTATGTGTTGTTCTATCCATTTGTTCTGATTTCTAATTAGTTTACAGGACAGATTGAAGAATTCTGTCTTCGACTTTCTCGCTGCGACTGCCTTGTGGAACACACAGTGGTTCAACAAACCGAAATTCCATCTATTTGTTCATCTCGTCAACCACATTCCTCGGTTTGGGCCATTAATCCTCTATGCAACTGAAAGTTTCGAATCTTTTAATTTGGTGATTCGCCTTCGCAGCATTCACTCCAGCAAACATGCTCCTAGCGTCGACATCGCATCTGCATTCAGTCAATTGCATGCTATTTGCCATTTGGTCATTGGTGGCTATGTCCTCGCAGACGAGGATGGCCGGAGTGTCGCTCCTCGCCAAGCTGGTCCGGAAATTCTTGCGATGTTAGAAGATGAGTTTCTCCGGTTTATGTCGATGGAAGGACTGAGTAGTAAATCAACGAGCGGTGAGTCCTTCTTTGATTTGAGCTGTGTGATCAGAAATATAATTACCATTCAGGTCGTCACATGCCATTGGTAGGAATTGCGCCATGTCCCTGGCGCGATACCATGGCTGGCATTCTTCACATCTCAAGCCTTCTCCATCAAGGAGAGAAGGTACAGCGATGCCGAAGCCTCATTCTTGCCAATGAAGACAAGATCGAGTTATCGAAATATGTCATTTACCGCAAAGTTGGCGCATCTTGCGTTGGGCGCGTAGAAGAAATCCTCGTGGACCCAGACACTGACACTGTCGTTGATCTGCCTGCAAAATCGGGGGAGATATCTTGCCGTACAGACTGCCGTCATGTCGAGTGCAAACAGATCAACGTCTCATGATTGCATTCCATTCAAGGTCCGTGCTTGCGAACTGCTTGGAATATTATCTAACTTACGGGGCACAGGAGCTGATTTGTGCCGTCAACGTGAACCACAATTGTGCAGCTCATGCATGCAAGACAACACTTACGCGTCGGGTTGTTCAAGAGCGCCGCCAAACAGATCACTTCGACAATAAAGTTACGCACACAACAGACCCGAACGACTGCGTTCTCAATTTAGCACAGCTCAGAAGCGCGACGGACCTGCAACAGTTTCGCAGTGTTCTTCGATTCCCAGGGCTTTCGCTTGATGAGGCTATTGAGCAATCGATCGAGAACAAGGAGTGGCTGGAACGGGAAGCCAAACTAGCGGACGCAGCCAAGGAGGCTGAACGGCAAGAAAAAGCAGCAGCAAAGCAGGCCAGGGCAACCGAGAGAGAGCGCGGTCCAGCGCAGAGCCAGAAAACAGCAGCCAAACCAGCGGGAGATCAAGTTCGCGGGAAGAAACGCAAACGCGATAAAGAAGTCGATCGTGGCTTTGCTGAGGGGGGAGAAGAGCTGCAGTATACCCCACGTCCCTCAAGATCGCGGGCACCGCAGTAGATGTTTGTCAATAGCAATTTAACCCCATGCAACAATGATTTGTACATAAAGTGCATCCGACGTCGAGAAAAATGAACGGCATCAGAAAAGCCCGGTCTCCTTCTTTACCTCCACATCATATCCCTCCTCCGACCACCAAGGCTCGACCACCGGCTGAGAACCATCCTCGACGTCAAGAGTCGCATCCGGATCGTAGTCTGATCCAATTTCTGATTTCCAACCGTAATGACTGGGCAAATGCTCAACGATTTCGTCGATATGGCCCTCCACTCGATTCAAGCGAACACCATGCCCACCCACTCGAGTCTGGAAGCTTAGACACGTCCGCCGCAAATTGTCCCAGTCACGCTGGAGCCCTTGAATGAATTGGTCTGTCGGTTGCTGATTGGTACGGAGTTGAGCACGGAGCAGGGCCACTTCGTTCTCCAACTGAGCAATGCGCAGAGTCGCACTACTGCACAGTCCTTCTGGAACGGGGATGCTGTCCTCGCTCTTAATAGCGGCTACCTCGACCCGAGGTCGTTTGAGTCGTCCTGGGGCCGCAGCTGCCGCAGGAGTTGGCACTGCAGTGTATACCTCAGCAATATATTTGGGTCCGGAAGCAATTGGTAGCAGAATATGAGGAAATGGGGGGGATGGCATGAGCCCTGAGTTGGTGCGATGAGAATTGGACACAATAGGCCCAACAGGAAAAAACGGGTTGGCGGATTCTTAAGCGCAGAGAATAAGAATCCAAATCGAAGTAAGCAACAGGAAATAGTATACCATTGCCACGGTGTGCTTTGAGATTAGCAGCTCGAATTTCGACTGTCAAATCACCTAACCCAACCAGTCAGTTTTTTTTTCAGAATAACATGAAATGTGAACAACCTTGGTACCCAGAATGAGCTCAACGCGTTGTGGACGCGTTCCTGACGCGTTCCCCTCACCTCACTCAGCGCCTTCAAAGGACAGCAACCTGCCCAACTCATAAGAATCTCTAATGACATCTCATTGCCGCACACCAGGGCGACCGGTACCGGTTGGCCGCCGGATAGATAGATGGTACTAAGCTGGGATCACAATAACTTCAGGACCCAGGCATGCTGTCTGGATCTTTTCATTCAAACAGTTCCAACTGACTGATCTGGGTGTTCTGGAAGACTCATCTATGCGAACGAGCTTATTTTGGGCGACGAATACCAGACACGAGTACCAGGGGGAGCTGTACGTTGTTTAATTATTCTATATCTGCGATTTTCCGCGTGTCTTTATTAACTATTCCGTGTTTTTATTCCAGAACGTCGGAAGGTGTGGTTCAATGCATGTAGGTGGCGAACTAGTGGAGTACCTAGGTAGCAAACGGGGAACCAGTCGAATACAATGTGCCAGAATAGCCCCTGCAAACACCGATTTAATGTAAGTGTACGAAGTACTGTTAATACAGTACCTAAACCAACAAATATAAGCCCTTATTTCTAAGTCCTGACAATATTTCCACTGCAATAGTACCACCAAGAGGGGTACATTCCCAAAATAAACATCTACCTCATTTACGCAAATCTGCTGCGCTTGGCTGGATCTACCTCACATCAAATTAATCTGCCCTACATCAAAATCTGTCTGAGCGCGCCATCTCGTCGATCCTCGGAAGACAGAGCCGAAGATCAATAAATATACCTTGGCATTTTCGTTGTCAGTTGTAAAGGCAGCAAATTCACGCATGGTGCATGAAAACTTGGAAGTGGGCTGAGTAGAAGGTTGGAGAAAGAGATGGAAAAACCGTGGTGCGATCATTCCAATTATTATTCAGTTGGCTTTGATGGAACACTAAAATAGCGACGCTGCAATGTCGCGAGTTCCTCCTTGTCGATATTAACAATGTCTTCTTTCTTAGTTGCTTTGAGGTACCAATAATGCATATTTTGAGTTTCAGTGTAAGTATATGAAAGCTAGAAAAACTTGACTTGATGTTGCCTTGCTGACACATCGCCACTTGGGACCGCGCCAGTATAAATCAATCCTCCTCCTCCTCCTCCTTGCCTCGGGATTTCTGGACCTTAGCTTATTCTTGGAAATTCCATGGAGTGTATTGAATACACAATAATTCAATTTTCAGTAAAGCAGTTCTGCAGTTTTTTTGCACTAATTGTTCGAAACTCCCCTATTCTTACCGAGGGCGAGGTCAGCACATATGAGTAGCCTGGGATCACACAATGTTCTAAAACAGACCGTCTCCTGACAAGCATGCTTTTACGTCATCCGATCCCAGACAAAAAATGGAGACTGTTGCGCGGATTGGTTGAGTCTCTCAATAATTCATGTGAGATCGGAATCTCTTTTCCAGTATTTTTGCAAAAATCCCGCTAGTCCCCCCCGCCGCTTGAGTGAGGTATGAAGTTCATCACATCTCACAACTGTCACGTACTCTGTTGCGAACTCTGACGTTCGCCTACACATTCACTCTTGACGCGTTGACGGGCTTGTGGTCATTCAAATGAATCTTTGGGTCACTTGCTAGGGAGATTCTCTTGCTTCAAGAATCATGTGCCTGTCTGTACCACAACATGGTGAAATTCCAAGGGGAAATCAGGATTAAAAAACCGGATATAGGGAAGGAGGGGGCGGGGGGGAGGGGGGTCCAGGGTAGGCTGAAAAAAAGTTTTAGCCCATATTATTCAGAGCTTCAGAATAGCAAAAAAAGAGTGTCCTGGGGGTGCTATTCAGTTGTAAAAAAACTCATCCCGACCTCTAGAAAGCACATCAACAGTATTGAGGCGCTACACCTGAGCCTTCCGTGATCTAAGCCAAGCATGGTCCCTTCTGGGATCAGAATTTTTTCAGCTGCTGGAGTTCAAATGGGTTACTTGATCATCAAAACTCATGAGATACTAATACTGAGCATGATCTGTGCCAAGGAAAGTGCTAGGAAGTAAGCTGGATTGCGGCAGCAGGACGCGGGGCAGCCGGCCCGGGGCTAGGGGGGGGAAACTCTTTCCCTTTATGGAAGGAGAGGGGGAGGGAAGGTCAGCTCGAGGTTGAAACAAACTTATTGACCCTATATCCAATTTTCAAATCCCGATTTCCTCTTGTGAAATTCAGTTTCAACATCATTCTACCAGGGTGGCCGATGTATCCCGCGGGAATGAAACATCCAGCATACAAACTTGTGACCTTGAGCCAAAATCAAAATGCGAACTTCTAGCGCTTCGTAGCATTGAAGCAGCAGATTGGAGGCTACTTTGATTTTCAAAAAAATAGAGGGAAACAATTTTCAATTTGTGATTTTTTTTTATTCGTGCAAAGTACTTATCTGCAGACATCTCCTGATTTCCTTGCAAAATTTCATGCACACTCCAACTGGATCAGGCTAACGAGTTCCTGCTGATAAGAAGAAGAGGATGAGAATTCTTCTCTGAGGTATGGGTAATTCTTCATAGCAGATTCAACAATTCCCTCAAATTGGACGTAGTCTGCCCGAGCTCAAGGTTGTCAAACCTGCGAGGTGAGCTGTCAGACCAGGTATCTGGGGTCCCAAAGGCACTGCCGCTTCAAGGATCAGTTGGGATCACCCGGATCAGTGAGCAGCTCGCTGCACGGTGAGCAACTCACTCTATGTTGCTATATTCATCTGATACACCACAGGAAGGTCGGGAAAGCACAGCTACGCGCCACCCAAAGGCGGGGGCCAGTGAGCGGGGATGCGTGAGCCGAAAATGACTGGAAGTTTCTAGGGATTGCCCAAAAAGGTTGGGGTCTCTGGTCTGATACTTACTGTACGGACTTGTAGGAAGGTGACAGCGCGTCGACTGTGACATGCCGTAATAGTTGGGGGCCACACAGTGCTATTTTTGGCAACAAAATTGCCTTTTATAGCAATTTCCCGCGGTTTTATCCGATTTTGAGCTTTTTTTTTGAGCTTCTTTCTCGCACAAATGCCCTCTGTGACCGTGATCAGGCCGTACGCCGGCGATGCAATGGACCCCATCGTGACCTTGACCGTTGCCTCCCCCCAAGTCCGTTCAGTACATCACAACGCAAGGCTATGATGTATCAAGCTTGCGGACACTCCCTTATAACTGCCTCCGCTTGTTCCCCAAAAGACCAGCTGATTTACCTTATGAAATATGCGCTCAGGCCCTTGATTCACCTTATTTTCGGAGCGAGATATCCCAAAAAAAAGGGTTTATTTTCCGCTACTGGCGCATTTTCGCGTTCTATAGGTAAACTGGAGACTACTTCTTCCCTTTGCGACCCCTTGCTGCCTTCCCAGTCGCCCTCACGGCCGGATTTCATCCTTAGTGATGCTGAGGTGAGGTCCATCCGACCATCTACAGCCATACTCATCCAAAAAAAAAAATTCTGACGCGCGGCGCAATTTACCTTATGCACGAAGCGGCATCCGTGATTTCGAGGCTGCTTTACCTTATTTTGCGGAGCGGGATAGAGGCCAAATTTGAGCCTTGATTTACCTTATTGCGGAGGCATTTACGATGTATCATTGCCAACCTCTCCGGAAAACGCTTCATATATCAAACTACATTAATCTTAATTTCGCCCATCTCGACTTTTTTTAAGTTTCACAACACTTGTTCATCTCATGACCCCAATTTTCAGGGTTTCCCCTTGGTCGGAAGCAGGTGTTCTGACCATTTCTATACCTCATATCTACACCAGAACTATTTGAAATAGTGAATATATTCTCTATCTATGATTACAGGTATAGGCGACCGCCATTTGAGAGCTCAACACATTACTTTAGACGCGTGACCAGTCTGCCTACGGGATACCAACCTACTGTGGCAGGGCACGGTTGCCATAGGCAGACTGGTACAACTCGGTCCGTGGCAAAGCGCTGAGCCCGGAGTTTAATAGTTTCCCACGCTAACTTTTAGAAAGATCAATCATTCCCAATTCAATTTTGAACCAATTTCTTTGGTCAAGTTCTTTATACAAACGATAAATACAACCCTTCAAGTCTCTCTCCTCAGAATGACATTTTGGCACACAGAAATCCCACAAAATTGGAGGTGGTTTTGAAAGGGATTGAGCGTGAGAACTCGCTTCGCGCTTGCCGAAGTGATGGTGTTATCGATTTTAAGCGAATTTAGTTCGGGAAACTACTAAATTTCAAACTCCGGGCCCAGCCCTTACCCGAGTCCCAACATGTACCAGTCTGCCTACGGCAAAGTGCTCGCCACGGTTTTTGCTAATTGTAGGCAGACTGGTAACGAGTCTAACATTACTTGGCGGGGTGGCCAACTAGCCTGTTGTTTGGCCATATTGGACTGTCGGTCAAAATAAATTCACTGCGGACTGAAATCCCCGAATATTTCGGTGCCAGTGGACTTAACTCTTCGCACGATGCATACGTTCATTCTGATACAATTTGGGTGGGACCGGCCAACGAGAAGACGAAGGCTGGGGCATAAATGCTTAAGTGGCCAAGTTCCAACTTCCTGGTCAAATATAGTATAGATTCCCGTTGGTAAACCTTTTGGTCGTAAAGCAACCGAACCTTGTAAGACAAGAAAAATCTAAGTAATTTATGGACTATCCATTACAGACTGGTTCTAATTTGACGGTGGGTGATCAACCAGTGCACAAGATGCCCTATGTTAATCATGCCATCCGTCTCTTGGGCCACCCATGCTGCAAATTCCTTTGGCATAATCTTGGGGTCCAGAACTAATCTCTTATGTTCCTTGTTGAACCCGGCCAAGAGATCTGGGGTTTTGAACACAGCCCACGCTATCACTCTGAACAGATCAGGGTGCGTGCATCTTCCACCTTTCCCGGGAACCGGGTGCGGCGTCCGGTCCCGATTGTACAGATCAACCTCATTGGCAGCCCCCTGGACCTGCGGCATATAGCATTTGAAACAAGCCGTATGATCATCGAACTTCGGCTGCCAGTCAAGATACCCGCCACCCGACGCATCTGTAGGCTTGGGACGGTCCAAACTGCAAGGACCAAATGCGGGGTGACCGTTGGTAAAGAGTCGGCCTGTGAGGGCCCAGCAGGCACCGCACTGACCAACAAGAAGCTTGGAAAGATCCGCAATTCCATGTAATTTCCGAGTGAACTCGGCAGCCTCCGCACGACGCATTTCAACTTGTACGTCAATAGTTCTGACAGCAACTGTGTTCCGGTCGTATGGAAGTGCGTGAACTCGAGGGGCAGGATTTTCGGGACGTTGCTGGGGTCCTGGATGTGCAGTCGTGTTGTCTCGAGGCTCAGCGGATGAACGGCGGGTCTTTTTCGAGGAATTGAGCAATGCTCGTATGTCTCGGACCTGAGAGGCTGCTAATTTCTCTAGATCCTTGAACAAAGCTTCATTGGGCGCACATCTCTGGCACTTCAATGCGTTTGGAAGCGTATCGCATGTATCCGCCTTGCCATTGAACGCGGATCCAAAATATGGCCGCATGCAGCCTTCCTTGCTGTTCAGCATTTTGGTGCCCAGGACGACGCATTCCGGATCTCCAGGAAGCACGGTACTGAGATACTGATGACCGTAGCTCGTGACGAAGATCACCAACGTCGGTTGCCCCCTTCGTCCTCCGCGGGCTGCACCCTGTAGGATATCGGACAGGCGAGGCGGGAATTGGGCGAAGATCACAACATTGCATCTCTCGTTGTCAAGGCCGAGAATGCACGTCGAGGTTGAATGGATGAATTGATCTGATCCTTCCAGCCACCGAGACTCGTGCTCATCCTTGCTCGAGAAATCTGCCCAGGAGGCACAGTAACGGTTTTCACCTGCTGCTGCCTTGAGTGCCTCAATGGTGGGATAGAAAACAATTCCTTGGTCTCCAGTCTTCATGAAGCCGAAGGAAAGATAGCGGAGGAGGCTATGGATGAACTTGGGAACCGTGGCTCCATCAGGAAGGCGTAGATGAACAAATTGGTGGGCTGGCTGCCGGACTAGGGACCTGATCATCGGGATATTAACTCTGAACCCGAGGTCGTCAAGGAGACGTGACTCGTAGCCAAACGCAACGCTTCCCGATAGGAGGAGGACTTGGACTGGCCGAGATGTCACCAGTTTTGGCACATCCCCCCAAACGGGTCGCCAGTGGATGGTGGTAGCGAACTCGTGGAATTCATCCAAAGCAACGCGGGTCAGATCGGGGTCACTGAAAAAACTGGAAATGCACTGTGTTAAATAGATGACGAGGATGGAGATTAAAATAACCCACATCTCGGACCCGGCGCGTAAGGATTCCAACGCCACGAAGATAAGTTTAATATGTGGAGGGATCTCGGTATTTTCCGCCCTCCAGTGGAAGCACGGGATCTTCAGTTTCTCGGCGCGCTTCATTTGATCCAACAGAAGCGCGTTGCGGGGACAAATAACGAGGGTCTTGCCAGGCAGGCACAAAGCAGGGAGCTGGTAAAGCGAACTTTTACCTTCTCCCGGCTGAAGCAGCGCCATGAACGAAGTGTTTCCCGCAAGAGCCAGATTAATCGCATCGCGCTGCTCCACCGATTTGAACTGCGCAGTTGGATCCCGGAGCAGAGATCGTAGCTTCACCAGATTCTGATCTCCCTCAGGCGGAGTCAAAGCAGGTGGTGCCTGTGTGGCGGGGTGGGCCATGCTGTTATCCATGGACATCTCCAGGGATGGCGGCGGTGGGGGAAGAGCGAGATATCCTCCGAGGCCGCCTGACACGGTATATTCAGCCAGAATTTTTCTGAACTCCTTCCTGAGCATTTCAGACATCCGAGGCAGGAAATTCTCGAATGCGACTCCCGCAGATGCGCTATATTCCTCGGGCGATGGGCCGGCCCAGGCAGTAACCCTGTGCTCAGTATGCTGTCCGTCAGCCAATTGCAACCCTGCACCAGGCATCGCCGCATTCTGTCGTGCCCGGACCTTCCGGGGAACAGGGAATTCGGGGCAAAGGCCCACTCCAAGCACGTTGTGCAGATCCAGGCAGGCACATTCGAAAGCATATAATACATCCGTTGAGATATTTTGGTCCTTGCTTCCATAGTGCACATGGGAAGTCTTCGACGAGCGGCCCATCCTAGCGTCATGGATGCTCACACCCTCGCTTTCTTCGTTGGGCAGCTCGTATGCGGAGTAGACACGCATTATCTCGGTGATGATCTGACGCCATGGGCCGCGGATAATTTCCCCCCCACAATAGGCGCTTGTGAAGGTTTTCAGCAAACGCCCAAACTCATCTTTATTGGGATATTTCCCTTCAGACGCCCACAAAAATTCGGCCTGATGAACAGCCTCTGGCCCATCATTGGAGCGGATCCGAAACAGAATATCAATGACTTGAGAAATAGAAATAGGTGTGTCAGTACACTGGCGCTGCCCCCATGAAAGTTCTCACCTGGGCGAATCAAAACCAAGTACTCTGTGAGGATTTCGGCCACTGCCGGAGGAACAAGGGAAGGAATGAAGCATTCTTTTTCAGTGATTACTTCGGTTTTTATGCGGCGTGGTGACAGCGTCAATTCTCCGTCCCAAGAAATAAAGATGCTCCGCGGGCGACGGCCATTGAGACGTCGGTATTCCATAAACTCCGTTCCACGATCGCCGGAACTCGTCAAGAAGCATAAAATCATCGAATGATGGAGGAAGGCCTTGTCGTTGGCAAAGATTTTGTTGACAAGTTCGTTGTTGAGCAATGGGCGGCCATTTCGGTCAAAACGTAGGTTTCCGTCGCTGCGAACCAGGAATAGGTCGAATGTGGTAGATTTTAAGAGCCCAGTCAGCCATGGAAGAGGATCGCCGTCGAAGAGCTTGTTGTACGCCAGGAATGAGTCGCCCGCGGCAGTCGTTCTCCAGTCGTCCCTCCAACTTGGAGGGGGCACAAAAGAACAACTGATGCCCATTCGAAGGACATTGAACAGCCTTTTCAGCTCGATGACCGCTTTCTGAAGCCCATGCCTGAGGGTCGGAAGGTGTACCGTCGTTGTGAGGTATGTGAAAGTCAAGCAATCGTGTGAAACATGCAGATTGGCTGCCTCTGTTTTCCCAAAGACCAACGCAGACAGAAGCTTCGTAGTGTCCGATATTCTGACATATTCGGACTGCATTGCGTAGTTTAGATGCACCATTGCGAGCTTTTCCACCAAACTACTGTAATTCAGCAATGATAATCCGCGTACAATGCATGGGACTTACACCGTAAACAGTGGCGCATTTTTTGCTTTTGAGAGGGCATGTGCCTCGAATGCAATGCAGAGACGCATGCAAAACTTGATGCCAGAGATGAATGGAACCATATCGGCAGGTCGGCATAGGATACCACCAGGCCGAAGAGCATAAACGGCCAAAAAGCACTGCAACACAGAAACATATTTCGATGCTCGGAGATGTGCTAAACCGTCGCGCTGCATCAGGAATGTTTTGATACAGTCGTGGAAGCGTGGGACAAGCAGCTCCACAACTTGTTGACGGGGTCGCTTCCCTGATTCAGCAAGAAAACGTCTGCGCAGTTCCAAAATATGTTTGCTCTCCTCGTTGG
This sequence comes from Mycena galopus ATCC 62051, assembly GCA_014925785.1. Taxonomy (NCBI): domain Eukaryota; kingdom Fungi; phylum Basidiomycota; class Agaricomycetes; order Agaricales; family Mycenaceae; genus Mycena; species Mycena galopus. The sequence continues at coordinate 42,323 of WIQG01000386.1, read as the reverse complement.
TGAGCGGAAACCTATATTCCGTTTCGTTGGTCTCGATGCTTGTCATCAGAGCAAACGTGAAGATAAACAGAAATCGCTTGTAGTTATCCACAGTTTCCTGGCTTGGTATCGTGAAAAACGCCGTGCTTTTGTTTCTTCGAAATTTTGTAAGTGGACGAACACAAGAAAAAAAATCATTACCTTGGACACTCCGTGAGCAAATGTCGGGCATGATCATCAGCATTCCGGACAATTGAACATCCCTGGGTGATATATGCTTCGATCACCTCTTTGGCGAGGTTAATCTCAGGCAGAATCTTGAGGGCATCCTGGGTTTTCGTCAGAGACATGATGCCATTAACACCCGGCCTGTCCCCTATATGGCCTTCAAGATGCCCCAGCCAACCAGTCTTTCTCTCCATCAGCGTCATTTCGTTGGAGTCCACTGGTCCAGGGATCACAAGTGGCTGATCGCTGAGCACCACGGCCCACGTATGGTGGTACGCAGAGTAACAGTTGTTATCGCTGTCACTGGCACTGCCGCCGCCGCCAACGGCCCTGTCCGCAGAGGGATCCACTCTGACCCAGCGCATTGCCTTCTTGTAGTGGGGGTCCAGGATAGACTGAACTTCGCATTCCTTGATCGTGCAGTAATGTCGATTATCTTGTTTCTGCTCGAGCGCATGTTTTTCACTCGATCTCCGCGATATCCAAGCCTTGCCATGCTCGTCACATGCATAACCACCCTGCCTATCGATTCCTTCAATGGGCGCCTCACCAAATTGTCGAACCCTCAAATCCTTGGGATGTTCTGCCACCTTAGCGAGGCGCAGCTCTGCTTCAAGCGCATGTATATCCTCTTCGGAAAGCTTCTGCTTATGTTGTTCTAAGCGGTGATGGTACGCCCGATTCAAAAGGAAGCCATGTTTGCACGGTGTGCAGACAACCACCCGTTCCTTCAGAAGAACAAATAAATCACACTTCTCCAGAAGTGGGCTCCGGTAGATATCCGCCTCGCGTTGCGCCGGAGATGCAGGGCGATAATCTCTTTCCAAAGCGGCGGATGAGGACAATGATACGGGCTCTGACGACGCGCCGGTTTCGACGGGAGGGGGAGAAGAAGCAATTTCGGCAGCTACGGGAGGGGGAGGAGAAGCAGTTTTGGCAACGCCGGGAGGAGGAGAAGAAGGGTTGAGTGAAACAGGAACCGAGGACGGCCTTGGCGAGCCTGATACACTCCGAGTCGGGGATTTATTGGTGGCTGAAGTTGTGAATGGTAAAGCAAACACCTTCAAGGGTGATTTGACGGCGTTCAAAAGGCCTCCGAAAAATTTCGAACGCTTGTTGCTACCTAATGTGGGCGACGTAGAGCGCGGCCGTTTTGGCTTGCGCGGCTCCAATGACGGAACCTCGTCAACATTCACCATTTCAACATCTGTGATATTTGCGTGCGTCGATGGGGGACGCGACCGCTGCGTCGCTGTGCGCGGGTTCAAGGACGAAATCAACTGAACATCCATCTCATCATCCTCGTGACCGGGAGCAGAAGCAACCCTGGATTCGGTGCGACTGGGACGCGTCTGCGAGCTTCGTGTTGGCATAGCTTTGAGAAGTGTACGCGGCTGAGATTTCTGTGATGGTAATGGCGCCTCGCGCGGAGACTCGGCCACCCGAGCTTCGTGTTGAAGACTGGATGATGGTCGCTGCGATTTGGGCAGCTGTGTACGCGCGTGCGGAGATTTAGGCAACGGCTGCGATGGGTGCGCCGGCAACGTCTCAAAGTCGAGAAATGGGTGGCTTTCGGATTGCTCTCTGTGCAGAGGTTGAGAAGTCCTCTGCATCGGATTCCGTGATGGCCCACCAACGTGCTGTGACAACGAACGCGACCCTGGCGGGAAACGGGAGTCGCGCGAACGAAGAGGGACTGGTTGAGAAACAGGATAGGGCTGCAAGGATGGGGACCGATGTGGTTTGGACCGCGGGGATTGCAGACCTGCAAGACCTTCCCTAGCGGAGGGTCTAGGATGGCCCTGGGAGAGTAGAGGACCGCCGAGGTTGGAAAGGAGTTCCTGGGCGATTGGTCGAGGATGTGATAAGCCATTGGATGGCGGCGGCGGCAGCAAACTATCTACGGGCGTGTTGGTGGCGGACGGTTCGCGGCGGACGCGTAAATCATCTGGTGACGGCGATGGTTCCACATCAACATTCGTGCGCCCTCGTGCGGTCCACTGTTCCCACTCATCCGGGGTGCTTGGTGGGAATGGGTACGTTGGGACGCCATCCGCAGTGTATTCCGCTCTGATGCTATGTGTGCTTTGGAGGTGCGCTATCACTCTGTGGATGGACCGGGAGCGAAAACCTTCGCATATTTGGGTCCTCGGTTGTATTTCACACTTTAGGGTTTTGTTTACGCGGTTTATTTTCTTTCCTAAAGAGAACAATCAGCTTATGCGATGAAATTTCCGGCGCATGACGCACTCTCGGTTCTCCTTGTCCCCCAACGCAGTTGGTAACCTTTGGCATGGAACTCTTCCATATGACGCGCAACGCTTTCAGCGGAACCGCCGGTTTTTCGCCCGCAGGACCGTTCCGGGCAGTCCATCCTGACACGAATCTCGTTAGAATAAGGTAGGTTGCAACAGGGGGCAAAGTACATGTGTGGCTGATTCGCCTCCATTGGATGCGTGAAAGGTGGTATCAGAGTTAGAGTTAGAAAGTGGCGCGAGCGGCAAGATTTGAAGCGGTGGGAGACGGGAAGCCCGTGCGAGCAAGGACGCGGGGAGCGCGTTCGATGCTGTGCAGCGACTGCGTGAGGTATGAGCTGAGTGCCAACAAGGCAGCCCAGTTAACCTCGTGAGGTATGAGCGAAGTGCAAAGCAATGCAGCCCCGTCCAATCTCTGTCAGTGCCAAGGAAGCAGCTGATGGTGTCGTGGCCGAGTTGGGTCCGAATGGTGCTGTGTGAGTTGCCGTGGATAACGGCCGTGGGCGCGGAGTGTGCGACAAGTGTGCGAGGTGGAAGAAAAAGAGACAAAGAGACGTCTGACGGATCACATGATCATGATCGCTCCCGGACACTGTTCTGAAACCCTGGACTCTTGCTCAATACCGGTGTGGTTGGGGGAAAATTAAAGAATAAAGAAATGATATGGGATTGGGCCTCTTCGAGGCGGTAGCTGAAACTTTAGGTAGGTCTGCCAATAAATTGTTTAGCCAGAACTTGAATATGGCTGAGTTTTCGGTATCCTCAGTACCGGAACAGTGGTCTAAAATTCCTGAACATAAGTGCGATATATTTCTCCGGCTTCTTGATGATTCGGTCTATCATTTTTCCTTTGTTAACGCTGCAGCGCTGTAGGTTGCCTGTTAATATTATGGGGTTTAGTTTTCGCATCCTTCCACACAATCTCTAGACCAGACTAGTGCTGAGCCCGTGCTACGCAACGGCGATTGTCGAAAGTTGTCGAAGTACAAACTCATGAAGCCGAAATGAAGCTCACAAAATTCTGAGGAGCGGAGATGCTGCTCACTGTGAATCTTTGGTTCACTCATCGCGCCATCATTATTTGAACCTCGCAGACCAAACAGTATATAATTTCGTGTCATCTCGGGCCGCTCAGGCAAAGCCTTAACTGGAAGTCTGGGGCTCTGAGCTGATGCTGGTACAGTTGCGACCCTGGAATTGTACGCGCCTTTTGTGTCGGATTGGACTCGGAGCAAAAGTTCAGCATACCGGAAGTGTATCTAGTTGGGAAATTATTTCCCTTCATTGTACTTCATTTCGACTTATGAGAGCTACTGTAAGTAGTTACACATACTTTGTTAGTCTCTGTGACAGACCAATAAATTAGTGACGGTACAGGTATGTACTAATATATGGTCTGTTAGTAAAGAAGACCATCTTGTTGGCCGACCGATCATTTGTTTTCTGGCCTGGTTCTCTGATACCTTCTGGTGCATTAATTCTGAAAATATTTGAGCATATAGAATGCCTTCTGATAAATTGAATCTTCCTTTACACCTAAGCGAGAGGTGGGGCCGTAGTGGTGATATTGGATAAGTTTGTGAACATAGTCTTATGTAAGCAATTTCTGGGTTGATGCTGCTAATAACTGGTGCGTTCCCCGAGCAGCAAGACCAACCGGACAGACTCCTCGTTAGGAGGCCGTATATTGTGGGTCGGGGTGCGAGGCGGAACCCGGAACAAGTCAAATAGGGTATGATATCCACCCAGGTATAATACCCGGGGTGTGGACACAACCCGTAATAGAATGGAGGGGAAGTGGGACAGGGTGGGGACAATCCCTAAGTTAAGCCAAAGCAGAAGCCTGAAATTAGACGAGGTAGAATCTACTGTACAAGGAGATTCTACCATGCTTATATACATTATGAATAAATTAATGTGATCGTGATCAGTTCCTGTATCGCAACATTAAGGAGCATTAATGTGTGATGCTCCTAGGCACCCTAGTGTCTGTGTATGGGCAACCTCAGCTCAGTGCAGGAGCACGGGAACTAGCAGGAGAATCCGAAGAGACTCAATTTACCGTACTAAACACAGAGTCTAGGAATACGCACCTAGCGGGAGAATCCAAAGAGAAGAAAGGATGAGGATTCCCATGCTAGGTGAGGTTTATATAAGAAATGGGTACTAGCCAGTAGCACGTGTCCGAAGTGATCGGCAATGGTCTCTGCCCTGATCGCATAGCGTGTTCCAGCGCGAGTGGCCTGACAAGTGGTGACGCAGACGAGCGGGTCCGTATATCCGGCCATGGTGGCGAGTCCCTCAAAGTCGTCTGAGTAGCAGTAGACATCGCGGGAGCCCTGGTAGTAGCTGCAGGTCTCTAGCCAGAGGAGGGCCTGGTCTTGCTCATTCTCCTCTACGAACCGGAGCCGGAACTCGGACTCGAATTCCGCCCAGGACAGAAACGGGAATGGGATGATCACGGACTGTCGTTCAGCCCACTGTCTGGCCACGTCTCGTGCCATAAAGGACATGGCGTACCACCCGATTTCTTCGTCTACGACCTGTCCGCTGACCATGAAGGCTTCTGGAACCAGTCAGAGGTACATAAGGGAGGAGTGGAGGAACATCCGTCCTTGCGTCCGGTCACTGTCGAAAACGGCCAGGGGGTTCGGTCGGAGGACCAATTTTGCTGCGGGGGTGAGGGTGGTGAGGTCTGGACCCACTGCCAGAACCGGAGCGGCAGGGATGGAGCCAGCTGCGAGTGGATTTTGCCTGTTGTGCAAGACGCAGAGGAGTAGGACCTCTATGTTAGCGAGAGAGTCTTCGACTGCTGTCAGCCAGGTTTCAGGGTCGGAAGCTGAGTCCGGGTTGTCAACATCCGGGAGCTCGGGTCATGCGGCCTTGTTTCCGGGTGTCGGGGCGTCCATCAGAGTCGGGGAGGAGGGGTCAAGATTGGAAGTGGGGAGGCCGGAGCACTAGTGTAGCGGTCCGAGTCTGAGTCTACACCGAACTTCTCGATCTTGACCAGTTGATCCCTTAGATCCTTTCTTCTACTGTAAGGGCAACCTCAGCTCGGTGCGGGAGCGTGGGAACTAGGAGGAGAATCTGAAGAGACTCAATTCACAGTACTAAATACAGAGTTCATATAACAAATAGGTACTAGCCAGTAGCACATGTCCGAAGTGATCAGTAATGGTCCCTGGCCTGATCACATAGCGTGTTCCAGTGCAAGTGGCCAGATGAAGGGGGAAAAGTGGGAAGGAGTGCAGAGGGACAGGAGGCGACATTCTGGGCAGAGGCGCAGCCTGGAGTGTGGACAGGGTTCCAGACAGAAAGCCAGACCGATGGGTGAGGCTGGACGAGGAGGGGGCTCCAGGCGCAGGATCGGACGAGGAGGTGGAGCTGTACGATGGGCCGGAGCCGGACAAGGGGCTGGACATGGGTTTCCTCTGACAGTCTGAGGGTTAGGAGGACTGACTGTGCGGGTTTCTTAACCCTTAATGTCTTCCCATATCTTAGTCCCTGAAGCCTGTGATCGGGCTCCTGTATGTTAGCATCTGAGGGTTAGGGGGACCAACTGTGCAGGCTCCCTAACCCTTAACGTCTTCTCGTATCCCAGTCCTTTGAAACCCGCGATCGGGTTTCAACTGTGAGTGTAAGGGCAACCTCAGCTTGGTGCGGGAGCATGGGAACTAGTGGGAGAATCTGAAGTAACTCAATTCAAGGTACTAAATACAACGTTCTAGAATACGCACCTAGCGGGAGAATCCGAAGAGAAGAAAGGATAAGGATTCCCACGCTGGGCAAAGTTTTTATAGTAAATAGGTACTAGCCAGTAGCACGTGTCCGAAGTGATCGGCAATGGTCCCGAGCTTGATCGCATAGCACGTTCCAGTGCAAGCGGCCGGACAAAGGGGAACTAGGGGGAACGGAGGCCAGAGGGATAGGGGGCGACGTTCCGGGCGGAGGCGCGGCCTGGGGCTCCGGTGAGGGTTCTGGACGGGGGGCCGGACGGGAAATGGGCTTTGAGCGAAGGATCAGACGAGGCAGCGGGGCAGTGCGATGGGCCGGAGCCAGACGGACGGACGGATGGACGGCCGGGCGGGGGGTTCCTCTGACATCACCCCCCCCTTAGAATGCGGTGTCCCAACACATGAACCGGACGTGGGCGTCGCACTTCCGGAACGAGAGCGAGTCAAATGCGACCGAGGCGATCAGGCGGGGGGTGTTGGGGTAGCGGCGATAGTAGGCGTCGATAGCGTCTTTGGCGAAGACGTAGGAGTGCTTTACCCACTTATTGTGTTCCGGCTGTAGCCTTTCCATCGCACCATGTACCAGAGGCTGCTGTAACGGACCTTCGCTTCTAGGATCTCCTCGATCTCCCATTGAACGTCACGGACCGTCTGGAGGACTCCCGGTGTCCGTCATGAACAGGACTTGTTGCGTCGAGGAGTGGACGTGGTTGTTGTATGCGAACTCCGCGGCCGGAAGGAGCTCGTCCCAGTTGTCCTGTTGGTAGTTCGTGAAGATCCGGACGAACTGCTCGAGCTCCTGGTTGACACGCTCGGTTTGGCTGTCAGTTTGTGGTTGGTAAGCGGTGGAGGTCGCTGGTTCTATCCCGATGAGGCGCCATAGCTCCGTAGTGAACTCTGCAACGAATTGTGGTCCCCCGTCAGCAATGTATTTCTAGGAGGTTCTATGGTGCCTCTAGATCTTCCGGTAGTAAAGCTGAGCGGCCCCAACTGCGCTGAGGCCGGTGTGGCACTCGTTTAGGGGGGCTCGCTTACCCAGGACATCGACCACGACCATGACCGCGTTGAACCCGTGTGCGTCTGGGAGCTCTACAATGAAGTCCACCGAGACAGTGTCCCAACGTTCTTCTGGGATCTCAGTCGGGTGGAGCTCTCCGTGGGGCAGCTTCCGGAGCGCCTTCGTCTGGTTGCACGGGTCGCAAGTCTGGATGTACTGGCTGACGTGGCGGGACAGCTGGGGCCAACAGTAATTCCAGGGGATGAGCTCGAGGGTTTTGAAGCATCCAGCGTGTCCGGCAACTTGAGTGTCGTGGTGGAGAGCAATGATCCGGTGCCGGAGGTCCTTATTCCATGGCACGACAATCTTACCACAGTAGTGAAGGAGGCCATCAGCGATAGGCCACTCGGACGACTGGGGGGAGCAAACATTCCGGTTCTTGAGGAGCTCCCACGTGACAAGCGCAACGGGGTCCTCAAGCTCCGGTTCACTTGTGAAGACCTCCCAGACGTCGCGAAGGAGGGGAACCTCGGGCCCGGTAACCACAACGCCCTCTAGCATGCGGACATGGAACAAATCCGGGTGAAGGAGGGTGACGTCCGTGTTGTCCGAGTCTACCCCGTGGTTCGGGCGACGGGATAGCGCATCCGGACGACCCATGAGGCGGCTGGGCTGGTGGTGGAGCGCGAAGTCGAACCGCGACAGGTATAGGGACCACTGTGCTTGTCTCCAGTTCAAGTTCTGTGCCTTCCAGAAGTACTCCAAGTTTTTGTGATCCGTTCAGATCTCGACCGGATGCTGCGTGCCCTCGAGGAAGTGTCGCCACTTCTCGAGGGCTCGGATGATCGTGATCATCTCCTTGTCGTGGATTTCGTAATTGCGCTGGACATCACTCAGGCTCTTGGAGTAAAACACGACCGGATGCTACTTTCCGTCCACGTCCGGCTGGGACAGGACAGCCCCAGTAGCGTAGTCGGAGCTGTCCGCCTCGACTATGCTATGTTGTTGCTAATGTTACCCAGTTGTCTATCTCCTGCGCACGATCTTCACAGGGACAGTCCAAGACGATGTGCGGAGCATACAAATGCATTATCGGAGGGATGTACTCTCAAAGAAGCCTGGGACGACTCTGGAATCATTGGAGATACACCTCCTCACCCATCGCCTTCTTAACATTCCTATCCAAGTTGCTGATGCTACAAAGTCATAGTACCGCAATGTCAACTATCCCTGCGCGCTTATAGACCGGTTTTCGTTCATGGAGAAGAGCCGTGCCCAGTCACGGGTATGTGGATCATCAAACCTGACTTGACTCGTGGCCAGCCCGGAGAACGCGAATGGCGGTGGTACACATTTGATTCTTTGCTCCGGGGGGCACATCCCATTGGCGTTGCTGGAAAGGAGTTTGTTCCGGCTGCGGACTTCGGTTTTCGTGATTCTTTGGACGCCTTTCTATGTTAACAAGTAGGCAGATCATCACATCCACGAGATAGCATTTTAATCCCATGTCAAACTCTTTATAAAATCTTTCCGTTTTTTATTTCCTTTTTCGGAGGTGCGAACTTTATCTCCGGACAATTTCAAATTTCTAGGTCAGGAACAACAGGATCAAAACAAGGAGGGAGACGGCCACAGGCCGTTGACCACCTTGTAAATGTTGTAAAAATCTGACTTGTTTTACCTTGCTTTTTCAGCATACGTCGAAAGAGGATTCAGAAGGAGGCCCAAAAGATACGAAACAGGAAAAGTGATTCTTGGTTCCAAAAAACCCACCAAAAAAGTTGCTCCAAAAGACAAAAGAACCAAAAGTCTTGAAAAGCCATCCGAGAAGAACTTGTTAATTTGCTGATGCCGAGGCGATCCTTGGACCTTGGTGTACTGGCTTTGCACAGCGTCGAAAATCTTTCGAACCTTTCCGTGGTTATCGATGAATTCGGCTGCCGTCTCGGCGGTTTGAACAGCGAAGACGTGAACATTGAAATAATTGCCGAGGATCAATTGAAACTGTGAAGCACGCTAAGACTTATTTCGGCCAGTTGAATAAAACATACTTGGCGAGCCCAATGCGATGACAATATGAGATATCTATGTTCTTTTCCCAAGAGAATACGGCCTTTTTTACTTCTGCCGTCTGTGTTGGTAATGAAATAGACGATTTTGCAGTTGTACTTCACTTCAATGTGGTCGAGGATATCTGTGAATTGCCTGCACATTCCGGGACCGCTCTTGTACAGTTAATTCGCCCGCATTGTGTCATAATAATACTTTGCAATAAGATGTGCCTGCGCTTTGCTCCGGCATAAATAGTGCTTTTCTTGGAATCTCAGTTTTTTTTTTGAAGGCTCCGAAATCGACGCCGCTCTTCTCTGAGGAGTTTAATTGGTAGTGTACAGTGTGTTGTCCATTGGCTCGTGTTGTATGGCGCCGTGCCTTTGTGAAACTGATTTTTGGCCAAGGGATTTGAAGTCCAGCTGGCAGACGACATTACGGAGCTGAAGAAAAAAATAATGATGAATGATTGATGATCTGGCTTGGCGTGCGGAATTGAAAATTCTGGTCCGCATTCGCGCTAAAGCCTCTAAGGCCACCCAAAATTCTCAGAATCTTCAAGCTCACTCTAAGGCCCTAGACCTTGAGACCAACACTGACTGATTGTACCATGCTTGCGTAAAAGTACCCAATACTTATCCTGCTCTTGGCGCGCTGTGAAAGGTAGTGGGGTCATCAGTCCACCACGGGAACAAGAGCTTGTTTCGCCGTGGTAGAATAAGTATAATAATAGAGTCGACGTGCGATGTCTGGGCGACTCGCGATGCCGAAGGTGGTAGTAAGGAGCAGGAAAGGAAAGCCAAAGAGATAGCAATAAAATCATGATGCGGAGAACATCTCGGCAAATGATGGCCGAGCACAGCCACCATGTTGGCAGTGTTTTGGCGCTCGCCGGTTTTCCTCCAAAATTCAATAATAAATAAGTACTCGACCTGCCGCGCAAAGCGTGGCCTCACCCACCAAGTAAGAGTATGGAGATCCAGATCCTCGCCACGACCAGTCAGATGCATTCAAGTGCGAAGTAAAAATGGGTAACTTTCTTCCGTTGTAAAAAGAGCGGAACACGCCGGGAGACCCTCGTCCTACACCTCCGCGTCTCCAATTACGCGCTTTTCTGCCCTCAGATTCGTCCAGTCCGTCTTCAAACTCTCGATCTCTGCCTTGAGATTCCGGATCTCATTTGAGCCGCCCAGTCGGTGCTCAAGCCAGCGGATCTTGTCCTGTTTAATGAGTAGGTCTTCCTCGAAAAACTCGACCCTTTTCTCGAGCGTCTCTATTTGGACTTTCAACTCCCTGCGCTTCGCCACAAGCTCAGGGTGCTCCGCCGCCTTCTGGCGCAAACCTTCATAGTTAGTGCGAATCGCCTGCTCCCGGAGGAAATTCGCCTGATTCCTCCAGTCGCACTTCTCGGACTCGAGCATTGTCTCGCGCAACTCAAACATCCGGCGCATCAGTGCTCCCCCCTCCTTCCTCTGCTCCTCCGTGATCTTCACCCGCTTCTCCAGTTCCATATTCAAACTTTTTGTCTCGTCGGCGAACCGCGACGCCTCGAGATAGCACTTCTGGAACAGGTCACGCTGCTGCTCCGCCCCGGCCTGCTCCCGCCGTGCCGCATCGCGCTCTGCCTCCACAGCTGCCTTGCTTGCGCGCTCAGCCATTAAAAGCGCTTCCACTGCCCGCAATTGCTCCGAAAAATCACCATCGCCCTTGCCGGTGGACGTGGATGCGGCCTGCTGCTCCATCCTAACCTGCTCCCGCGCGGCATCGTGGTCCGCCTCCACAGCGGCCTTGCTTGCGTGCTCAGCCGTCTGCTCCTCCACTGCCCGCAATCGCTCTGCAAAGCCTGTCTGGAGAACGGAATCGGTGGTATTCCGGGTCACCCCTGGCTGCGCCTTTTTCAAAGGACGCCCAGGCGGGCAAGGTGTTGGTGGGGAGCTCCCGCGCTCAGATGGGGTGGCGAAACGGAGCCGTGGTTCGCGGGGCGGATCTGGAATGGAGACTCTGATCCTTTCAAAGAGTCTGTCTTCAAAAGATGCGCCACTGTGCAAGTCGTCGATGTTCGAAAGCCTAGCTTTTGTCGGCTGCTGTTGGCGGGGTGAAGGAGGCGGAAAATAGGGCGAAGTAGACGCCTGGACAGGGGTAAACGAAGCTAGCAAATGAGCATTCCGACCATCATCTAAGTTGGCATTGGGAAAAGGCGGCGGCTAAAACACTTGGCATCGTGGAGGTGGAAGCTCACAGTCATCACACACCTCAGAATGCCTCAAGTCTGCATTTCGAGCGACACCTCCGTCCTGAGAGTCGGTGACCTGGGATAGCGGCGTCGGATGCGGGAGAGAAACCGTGGCTGTGGGTGGGACCCTGGGACCCGGAAGTTCGTACTCGAGGTCGAAGTCGAAGACGGTGAAGTGGGAGGCATGGGACTGCCTCAGGTGTTCAAACAGCCCTTCCGCAGACTGAGTCATAAAGCGATCCTTGAACGGACAGTCAAGTATGCCATGTATCCGGCGAACTTTGAAGACCATAGCAAATCAGAATGGGGCCAGTACGGCCGGGTGTGAGCACACACCATATACTCGAGACTGTTGATCATGCAGGAGCTGCAGTTTCACCGAGTAGAGCCCTGCATGCATATTACATAAGTGGTCGACCAGCGCCGACCCCGACGAGAAGCTGGCGGTGCAACGATCCAGTGAACACCTGCAAAGAGGATGAGAGCCTCCTCAACCAGAGCAAGGAGGTCATGATCCTACCTGATGTGCCCAGTGTCCTCACACATAGGTATATTGTGCTTGAAGAAGAAGGTGGGGAGTGAATGGTCGCCGTAAAAAGAGAAAATGGATTGATCCGCTGTCAGCCTCGAAGACCCGATGAAGCACCAAAGGCAAAGTTGGAAAGTTCGGTCCTTCGGATGCCCTGACCAAAAAATCGATTATTCCTAGGGTTTCAGGTCACCAGAAAAAGCCTCAAGGACGGCCAGACTTTGACTGGCAAAGATGTTCGGTCATCCGACCGATTTTCGATCGCCCTTGCAATGGCGCTGAATTGCTAGTTTCCACCATGTACCATTGAGCCCCAAAAGGAGCAACCCCGCTATTGCAAATGCGACTCAAAATCAGTTGGAAGACGGAACATGTCTGCGAGCAAAACCCTGGAGACCTGGTTGAGGCTATTTCCGGGAACGCGGAATAAGTTGTTCCTCCAAGCGTGACATAGGATAGATACTTGCTGGGTATTGACAATGTATATGCATGCAATTGTACGCGGGAACGAGGGTGGATACGAAATTGACTCGGAGCTGCTAACCGCGAGTGGATTCGTAGAAAAAGAACAATGACGAGGTGAGGTATTGGCGACGTGAATGAAAGATGATGGAAGGATAGTACGCGAAAGGAAGGGGGAGTATAAATTAAATGAAGAGGGAAACGATAGCAAGGAGAATGGAAGAACACAAAAATCGAGGGAAGAAGCGAGAGGGAGTAGAGCGGCGTTCAGTCCTCAGTGACGATCTCGCAGGTGGCCCCACGCTGCGTCCGTTGGCATGCAGACTCGCTCCTGCCATCCCTAGCCACCCGCGGCGACACCGTCACATTGCGCTCCGGTTCTCTCCCACTGCGGGTCAACGTTGGCTGCTGGAAAGGCCTGAAAAGGGCTAACCACTCGAAAAGCGTCGGGACATGCGATGAATGGTGAAACTGTTTCCGAAAGAGGGTTGAAGGGGAAAGGACATGTGCGGGTGAGGGAACACCGGATAAATTGGGGTCTATAATTAGGTCAGCGTCAAGATGACATTGACGGAGAGAAACTGGAACGAAGCACGTAGGCTCGCACAAGACGAAAATAGCAACACGAGGAATCCGCATGGACCCCGCCTCCTAAGGATTCCCCTCTCCCAGTGCTTTGCGGGGGCGTTGCTCCTCAGGGGCTCTGAAGTGTTGGTATCAGGAGAAGAATCGAATAGGAGGCGAATATCAAAATAGATCACGCGCAAATGAGCATCTGTTGCGAGCACGCGACTGTCTTTCTAGTCGGTCCTCGCCCTCTCAGGCACTGGTATCCACTGTGCTCGAATAATTCTGACTGCGGACAGGCCATGAGCCGCACGCTTCAGCTTACAACCCCAGTGCGTCTGTCTGTGCATCAGCAGGAGCTACGCCACGCTAATCAGCCTGCGCCCATTCGACCCTACCCCGAGACCATTCTATGCGCAGGACACTGCCCACCTTCCGCAAGGAGGTCGCCGACTCATTTGGATAAATTGGCGTACACCGCCTCCGCCCGAAACATAGGGGGATGGATGCGGAGCTCGACATCACCATCGCAAAGGCGCGCCCATCGAGCCCACGATACGCGCGTGCGAGCAGTACACGCGCGCGGCGACACAATGGCGCGATCACCCCGATGCCCTCGGTCTCGTGATCACACCCACTGCGACGTCCACACAGCGGATGGTCCTTCCCCGCACATAAATCTCCACGATGCCACCCATCGTCGAGATGACAGCGGGCGTCCACATGTCGCTCCCCTCTCCTCCGGTTTCTCATGCTGACAAAAGTCCGCAGAAAGAGAGAAAGTCAGGAAAATAGCGAAGGAAAGCGATACATCCACCAGTCTGAATGGACTCGGCCCTCCCACTAGCACAAGGGTAAAAATGGACTGCCACTCTGCGGAGGCGTCGCGTTTGGGTCCGGGACTGATGAGCCTCGCCGTGGGCATCGAAGGGAGAAGATGGAAAGAAAACAGAGAGCAGACGGATAAAAAAAAAGGGCGAAAACCGAGGAAAATGGTGGTATGTGTATCTCACGCCACGGCTAGGACGCATCACCTCCCCACCAAAAAACGACCGAAAATGCAAGAGAAAAGTCCGACTTGTCCGAAAAAGGAAATCTTCGCCTGGAGCCAAATCCGCGTGGGAAGGAAAAGCTGAGAAACGCGGCCGAGGGAATGCATGGGAGTGGGGATTCGCTTCCCGAACAGCGCCGGATCAGCAAGACAACTTTTCCAAAAAACAATTAGTCTTCGCCTCGCACTAGGATCACTAGAAAGACAAAAAAAAAGAGAGAAACGAGACGTCTTCATGCAAGGAGGGGAGAGGAGGGATAACTCCCTCGCTCACGCACTAAGGCGTGCAGCAGAACCGTTGTCGACGTCTCAATCAATAGATGAGGCCGATGCGGTGCCCACTGCACTACACTCCCGCCTACCCGCGCCCGTTCATTCGCGCCCGTCACTCGCACACTGCGGACGCCTACGCTTCTGACGCCGAACCAGACGCTACGAGACAAGACGCCGGCACCCAATACAGTGCCCTCTCGAGAACCGCCTCGACAAAGGTGCGGTAGCGCGTCATGGTGCACGCATCCCCGGCTGGCTCATACGCCCGCATATCGCAGAATGCCTGCCTCCGTCTCGTGCCTCCTCTCCCTCCCCTAATGATCGAACCCGTTGTGAAAGTTGCCGTTAGGTCCCGAGAGGAATGGTTTGTCGAGTCGCGAAAAACGCCGCGCGCGCGCTCCAAGAGAGGCGGAGAGTCATGCATTCAGCGTTGGGTTGGACTGCAAGGGTATGTTAGCGTCGCATTTTCCCAGGCACGAGAAGAAGAAAAAATGAGTAGGACGACAAATGTGTCCATCCGCGCGCGCCAAAAGGACACCGAGAACGCCGGACTCACCTCCGGCATATGCGCCTTTCCTGCTCCTGGAACTCTCCAGCTCCCTAATGACAGACCAGAGAGTGCTGCGTATAGTGTTTGAACCTGGTCCTCTGTCAATTCTGAGAAATCGTGGGGAAATTCGTATGCGACGGAGTGGACAGCGGTCCTATCAGGGTTCTGCGGGAGGAGGAACAAATTCCACGTATGTATGCATGAAGAGCGACACCCCTGGCGCCCTCATACCCCGTGGCCGTGCCAGACCGCACGCTGAGCGCGAAGGACGGCTCCTCTGGCTCGCGCTTCATCGCACCAGGGCGGCTTGGTGGTGAGCCGGCGCTACCTCCTTGGCGCCAAAGCCCCCGGTAGGCGACGCACTACCCGCGGGTGCGACCATCGGTGCCCACAGCGGCCTTTGCTACTGGACGACGGCGCGCCACCGCTGCCCACCATACACGCAGGCAGCGTCGCGAACACGCATATTGCCCTTATTGAGTCTGTGTGGACTGTTGCTGCTGCAGATTATCGTGGCGCGAGAATGACTTGTGGCAGTGGCCGTTGAAAGGGCGCTTGCGGGTGTTTTTTCTGGGTTGGGCGCATCAGCATCGGCAAATGGGTGGCGCGGGAAAAAAAATGAGGAAGACTTGGAGTAAAGTAGATAGAGGAAACGCGGAATGCGCGAAGATAGGTGGAGAGGCAATGGATAGAAGAGATTAAAGAATAGGGGATGGACCCGATGCATTAGACACTGTAGTCTAGTCTCACACGCCCGCCCCAAAAGGGCAGAAACAAAAAGAATAAATCTTGACTGACCATAAATGCCTAGCCAAGTGCGGCTACGGCTTAACCTACACTCGCCGTATCCCTGGCACCGGAACCTCTTCGCCGGCGCTGGCCTGTGGCGCTTGCCGACGCCCCCTCCTGAAGTCGATGTCCTGGTATCCAGTGAAAATTGATATCCCCCACCAACCGCTAAAGGATGGTCGCTGTGGACGCCCACATGTCAACCCCAGCTCCACCCGTGCGCGTTAAGCCATCTGTTGACCCAATTTGGAGATTGCAGCTCCCGGAAATCGAGAAATCGTCTTCTTTCAAGATGTCCCATTTCTCTGCCGACCGCGGCCCCGGGTGCGCGGACGGGCCACTATCCGCCTCCCCGAGCGCCTAGGATCGCGTCCTTACCACTTCAGAGAAACACCATGACAAGCCGATTCCGTATATGGAAGGTGATGCTGGCGTGGTGAAGCGAATGCAAATGACTCGAACTGGACCGTGTATCCCGCGGCGACGGGCCGATGCGTGGCTCATTCTGCACCCCCGACCCCGGCAGCCTCACACCCATGATCAGGATCTCGTCGCTGCTGCGATCGGATTCGCATCGAGGAGGCATCGGCGTGCTTTCTTGAGGAGGCTCGTGTTGCTGCCGCCACCACGGGACTTGGAGGTCGCATCAGCGCAGTTTCGCTCGACGTTGATTTGGAGTTGGATTTGCGGGCGGTGGGGGGGGATGAGCGCTTGCGAAAAGAAAACTGCTGCTTCTAGTCGATCGTCAAGTCCGACGCGCTCCGCGCGGGAGGAGAAAACTAGCCACTGAGCCGTGCTGCGCGCCCCGCAATCGCCAGGTCGCCGCCGTGGCAGTTGTTGGAGCCGGGTGTTGACGACGGCGAGGCAGGGGCGGAGAATTGCCGGTTGGACCTCGTACGTGGCCGCGCTGTCGCATACGCAAGCAGCGGGAGGTGAAGTCGTGCCACGGGAGCGAGGCGGTAGGCTGGGGCGCGCGAATTGGCGCATCGTGAGACTTCGTGTGACGATCGCATAGTCGTGCGTTTTTGTCCTCGTCCTCGCCAAGCGGAAGGGGAAGCAGTTCGCACTGCGGTGGCTGGAGATGCATCGTGGAGCGCAGCTCCCGCATGCTTCGCGACATCGCATCGTCCCACCGCCTGTGGACCCATCGCCCCTCTACTTCCCTCCGCTCCATGTCCACACACGGTCCTTGTTGCGCAGCTGCACTGGCATGTTCCGCCGCCGATGCGCGCGCTCGAGGGGAAGAACAGCGCGAGCACCCCGCCATCCAACAATCTGCGCGTCCGCACAATGAGCGCCGGCACTCAGCACGCAGACAGTGGGCATGCACGATGCCCCGTCCCCCACCCGGGCTGTCGCGTGCCAATAGAGCGCCTGCCGCTCCCCGCTCCCCCACCTGCAGTCGCACTCCCCGCGCTCAAAATAGTAGCTCCGCACTTTGACTTCCATACTCAACCGCCCACCGTCCGTTCCAGCTGCGTGATCGACCGTCCCTCCGTCTCTCCGCCGCCGCCGCCGACGCACACGCACGCGCTCGAGTGGAAGGCACGACGCGAGTAAAGGCTCCGCCTACAACTTGAAGGACAAAGATCACCGATGCACTATAATCACAATTCAGCGTCCTTCCTTCCTGGATAACAACAAAGAATAGAGTAGCGAGTAACGACGAGAAGGGAAAGACTGAACCGCGCATGCGCGCGCCGTGCGTGATAAAAGGGAAAGTGTCCACTCCAGGCATCCAAAAATGGGAATTTCTTGTCTGGCCGGTGTCTGGACGCGCGCGAGCGATCCGGTCTCGAAAGAAAACAGGGGTGGGTGGTTAGGGAACTGAGAACAGAACAAGACCGAGACCATCCCCACCAAATCGCCTTGGCACAGTACGGTGACGGGCGAGCCCTGGAATGGGATGACGGGAGACAGGCGACCGCATGACGGGAGCAACACCGAGAGGAGCTCCATCGAATGGAACGCACACAGCTGACGGATAGGACCGCGGCAGGCGTAAAACAGGCGCTACCCCCGTCCTTGTTCACTTTCACTCCTCTGCGTGCGCATTGGGGCAGAAGTTCAGCACCGCCACGAGCGACACATCCACCTCGACGCGCGCAATCAGCGCATAGGACGCTGAGGGCGAAGCCTTCAAGCCTTCGACGACGCAGGTCCTTCCCGAACGCGGAAACTGCGCGAGATTCCACCGGACCGAACCTGCTGTCTTCTTCCCGGAAGCCGTGGACGATACGCGCGCACAGCGTACGGCGTGCAATCGGGAAGTTCCAAGCAACTAGGGCTTTCAAGGCACGTCCGAAGGCTCTGGAAGATACAACGCAGGGGGGGGAGGGAGACGTACTGAATATAATTCAGCATCAGCGTGCATGTACTCCTCCCAGTCTCTTCTTTGTCCAAAGTGTGACTGAGTCGCAGTCGGATTCGGAGGAGGTCAATCCTGGTGGCGATTCAACGGGAGGGGGCAAAGCGGACTCGGAGTCTTGAAGATCGAAGATATGTCAAGCCAACGCCGGGAAGATATCGATACTCGATAAAATTATGGCAAACGGGGCAGCATCCAGTGGAGTGTTTGTGGAAGGCGCTACGTTTCTAAAGCAGTGCGAGCAGAGTTGGCCCGACTGTTAGTCGGCGCGTCGACATCGGTGGTGGACAAACTGCGGGCTCTGTGGCGGTGCCCGGACGGCGGAGTCGACCGGACCGAACCTGGGGTTCATTTTCGTTTGACGTACGTATCCGTAAGTTGGTCCGTATGCACGTATTTTGTCACGTATCGTATACGGTACGTACGGTGCGATTCCCTCGTCTTATTGCACGCTTCGGTAAATTAGAGCAATATAACCGAGGTGTGTACCGCGCGCGCGCGCGATTGAGCAGCAGTTTCTTCGTTGAATGAATGACGATGGTCTTGGCCTTTGAACTCAAGTCCGATAACGAACTTACCAATTCAACCCAAGGTTTGCTGATGCTCGGCGCCCTTTCGTTACAGGTTAGGTTTCTAACCCATTGCGTTGGACTGATTGCCCATCTTTCTTTTCTTTTGTAGCTTCTTTCTTTCATACTCGAACTTCAACTAAATTGTTTCCCTCTTTCTCAAATCGAGAACATTTCGACTTCAATTTGGATTACAAATAGAACAAGACAATTGCAAGACAAACCAACAATTTCATTCAGTAATCTAAGTAGCTTATGTACCGCGGAGTTGAGAATATGTAGATTGTATCGCACTACGCGCATTACTCATATATCTCTCCAGGCTCTGGAGATGCCGTATGAACGTCCTGATTTGGAAGTGGGATGATGGTCTCTGTGCCCGACTCGAGACGCAGAGGGACAACCGCTGCACGACCGTAAAAGTCATAGAAAGTCTGCGTGTAATATTGTGCGACCGCTCGTTCCAGGTCGGTGATTGTGTTGGACGTCCAATATCCCGACTCGGACGGTCGGCTGACAGCTAAATCCAGTTCTTTGGGCCGTGGTGTATTTGTTCTCCAGGTAGACATCAGCCGCGCAAGATGCAACAGATGCGGAAGGCGTTCGGGGGCAGAAATCGCAGCGAAACCCAACGTACCCTCGCTGAGGTCTGGAACGAGCCCACCTGGAAAGCACGCCAGACATTCCTCGTGTCGATCTACGCCGCAGACAAGCTCATCGAGGGCGCAGAGATCCAGGCGGAAGTTCATCTCCGCCAACTCCCAAGTGATCTGTTTTGCCCGGGTAGTGGATGGGGCGGGTATGCCCTCTCGCGGTAGGAGAAATGAGCCTGCCGGGACATCAATGCCACGGGCTTTCAACGCAGGCCCCAAAATGCGGTCAAAGGACGCGGTGCGCTTTTGCGTGATCCCTCCCTCCTTGCCTTGAGCATTCCACTTTCCGCGCAGAATCTCGCGCCATTGAGCAGGTGACAATGGTTCCTGGGATGCCTGGACGTCCCCCATCCGATATAGCAGAGCGTCGCGTATGAGTTCGTAACAATAGAAATGAGTGTCCAGCTGGATTGAGTTGACTAGTAATGCTGGTTCAGGGAAGGCATATAAGTTCCGCGGGTAAGGGCTGCAGAGTGGGGACTGCTCTCTGTTCACTGCAGCCAGAGCTCCTGCCCACAAGGGAATTGCCGACGCCATGTACTCATGGTCGAAGTGAGTATACTTGTCTCTTTCTTCAGACGAACTCGTCTTCGGCGGTCTATCTGTAAACTGTCAGTATTTGTTTATGTGGCGAATGGGAATAGAATAACTCACAAGGCTTAACCCGCGACGTTGGCCGGTTTTTAGATTTCCTTGTCTGCCCAGATTGCGAGCCCGAGACACTGGAGATGTCCATCGGGTCTGCCGTCTGGCCCAGTTTGAAGGGATTTCTGTACCACGGTAGGGTGCTGGTTCGTGCATGAAGACTCTCCATACGCTGTTCCAATGTCAAGCCAGCGGGAATGGGAGCAAACCCTTCCACTACCGCTAGTTCCAACGACTCTCCGGGGTCATGTGGGGCAACCACCCGCAGAATTTTCACATCATTCAGCGTCTCCGACGTCAACGGGCGAATGAACCAGAATGGAAGCCTTGCCCGATAGTAAAGTTGTGCGACGGCTGGGTCATATGTGAAGACACCAATTTTGTCACCGGTTTCAGCGTCGGGCTGACCACCTCGTCGATCAGGACAGCACATCCAAGGTTTGTAGACAGTCATGTACTCCAGAAGACCGTGCAGTTCGAGGTATGCACGCTGAATATTGGCTACACCAAGTAGCATACGCTCATACGTCGCAGGAATACTGCGGAGTCGCTCCAGAGCAAGTCTCAAGCTGTCCACGAGAAGCTTGATAATCCGGGTGGCTTCGGGCTCCTTTTCAGGCCCATCGGAGGACAGGGAGTACCACGTACAGCGGTGGAGGAGTCCCTGGACAACGCGGATAATTGCAGCAGTTTTGGTCTGACTGAGCTTCCCCAGACCACGCGTGAGCGTCCGGTCGCTCTCTAGTGAGACGAAGTCCTGGAAAGTAGGGTTCCACCAAATGATGTCGTTGGCATCTGAGGTTGTCGGACGCCGAGGAATAGTGCCGAAATGACAGTAAGTGGGACTATAAAATTGCGGCCAGCATGTGGGATCGTCGGGCCCCCACCTCATGTCGCGCCTAAGACAGAGAGTATCCGAGTCCGCTGGGGGACGCGGGACGTAGGTCGTATTGGTTGTAATGAAGCACAATTTGCCGCCTATGTGAATGTAGGAAGCGACCCTCCCGTCAAAGGGACCAAGACATCCTAGAAGAAAGGTAGTCAGAAATGAGGACAAACACTCTTTATAGCGCTCATACGCGGGACATCACGGAATTTGAGCAGACTGAAGCCATTGAATTCCGAGGGCGCGTCTACGACAGTTGGATTCCCTGCGAAGTAGTCAAACAAAAGTCGGTGATTCCACCTAAAATCTATCTGAACGCACGCAATGCCTGTGAATTTGTGGAAGATTCCATTTTGAGTTCCGCTAGCCACTGGTGCCTGAGCAGCAACAGAGGGTGGATCACGGTCAAATCAAGATGGTGGGAGGGAATAAGAAGTGGGCGCAAATTTGATTAGAATGTGGAGGACGGTACGAACACGGTCAAATCAAGATGGTGGGAGGGAATAAGAAGTGAGCGCAAATTTGATTAGAATGTGGTGATTTTTGATCGGCAATTTCCGAGTGGACTGATCGTTTGATCCGTAACACTATGACGTTTCCGATGTAGCATTATTCATTAGAGCTGTTTGGCAACTGATAACTTTTTTTTCATCAGCTGTGACTTCATTTTACATTGTGGAGCAACTAAACTCGCAACACTTTTTTTTGGTTCTGACAAAAGAATCCCCGGAAGGAAGACTGTTCCTGGCCGGAGTTATCTAACACCCATCACACCAGGGGCAGTCAACGACGCATGTGAACACCACAGGTGGGTATCGGGGACAAAGAAGTCGCTTTGAGTTCAGATCGTGCCTGGTCCTTCTTTAAGCTGTTAAAGAATTTAACCGACAAAGAAGACATGCAAAGAATTTTTTCTTGTTTGATCCGAGAACGTGGCCGAGGTTCTCGGACGAGACAGTCCAGAACTGCAGTCGCTTTTGAATTTAATCGTGGCTATTCAAATGTATTCGAATTGGTTCATCATTCTGTGTCTCCCCGATCGTAGCTCTTCCATTATTGACCTCCTGCTTGCTTCAGTGCAAATCATCAAGTGTATCTCATAATTGAAGCTCCATTTTACTGACTCGATTTTTGAGACTGCTCTAGCTTAAGCTGTAGCCTAGGGTGGAAATCGTGTTCAGCTGCGTTGATTCTGTTTTCAACTCATGTCATTTGGTTTCGACATTTGATTCAGCGAACTCTCTGACGTCAACTCAACCAGTCGTGCCAGTAATCAACTTAGCTGACTCCAAAAAGTTTGATGGACCGCTGAATCACAGGGGGCGTGCCTCCTCGGTGGTTCAAGGCTGTACAGCGGTTCGTTTCCATTTTCTCTACGTTTCGCTTTCTACTGACTTCTTCATACTTGTTTCCTAAGTACCAGAGATATGTTTCGGATGAATGGGTCGTACCTAGTACTCGGACAAGCAAGCATTTCTCGTGCAAAACCCAACCGTTTTCCGAGATTTTTGGCTTAACAAAACCCTTGGTTGACGAGAACTTGAGGAGTGAAAGGTGAACGACTTACGGATTCGAGACTTCGCTCTCGTGTGGGTTGTGGTGGGGGGGGAAGAAGACATGAAACATAGCGGAGATACCCACAGTTCTTATAGACAATATGGTGGAGCATGCATTTATTACCGTGCTCCACAGCTCCGTAATCCTTACGTCTCGTTACGTACCATTGCATTTCGCGTTGTGCCGCGATCTACGTACTCAGCCTGGCACAACGTCCTTTAGATAAAATGCTATATTGCGATTTTCTTTACGTGTCCGAGATCTAGGGGGGGATAGTACTACTCCTCTTGTCTCAACTCGTGCTCGGATTTCGCGAATGTTGCACTTGCTTCGCCTGAACTCTGCGCTACCTGCAGGATCCATTTCATCCCCGAGCAAGCATTCAAGTCCACTCTATTCATTTCTTCATCCAAAATCGATCCACTCACCGACATTCATTGAGATTGACTTATTCTCATCTTTGCACAGGTTGCGAGAATCATTTGATTTTTACATATGTCGGTTTCTTCCTCTCTAGAGGGCAGACTGGCTCTCGTTTGGCAGGTTTGACCATTCGATGTTGAACCAGCTAGACTCTTGAGGATGAACATGGGAGTTGGTACGCTGACCTCAATTAAGTCACTGGACTTGAATTACTTGCTTATAAGATTGACTTTGCATGTAGGTCCTCGCCCTTCCCTGCATGATCCGATAGTCTTCAGTTTTAAAAGCTATTCGTATCCCTTGACTTTTCCGATCTCGCTATCGGCCGAGTAACCTGAGTTGGAATTCGATCCAGGTGTTTATCGTGTGCGGCGAAGCATATTGCTACTGCGGCTGCGCGCGTGCAGCGAGGGTGGATTACAGATAGTGTACGTGGACGGGGATGTGGAGGCGCGGTACGGCGTGCTGCGGGAGCGCGTGTAGATGGGTGCGAGCGCAGGCACGTGAGCCCAGTCGGCGGCGGGGACGGGCGAGGGCAAAGACGCCGCAGAGGGCGACGCGGGCGAGTGCGGCGCGCAGAGCGAGAGGGACGGCGACCCCGCGCGGGGGAGGGGGGGCTGTGTTCGAGGACGGCGGTCGCTTGTACGGTGAGCGTGCGGACGATTATTGCCGCGCGCGATGCGGCGCTCGATACTCGGACGTTGCGAGAGCTTAAACTTCGACTATACGGGCGTGACGATGGCTAAGGCGGGAATTGCGGAGCCTGCACGAGGGCAGAGGGGTTAGCAGGTGTTTATAATAAGGCGAAGGCGCGACGCGAGAAGGAAATAGGGAGGAGCAAATGGCAGCTGAGGCACAAAGCTACACCGACCGAGCGTGCAGGCGCTTAAAAGTCAATCACGATCACTCCCTCAGGGACACTCACACCCTGAAGCAGGATATCGCTAGGCGTACATCAAGTTACCAAAAACGGTAATACCGTCTGATGCCTTTTTTGGTCAACACTCACTACCAAAGTTGCTCCCAGGTGCTGGAGTACCGGAACACCGTTCCCGGCCACAGGGAGCGCAAAAACATAGTCGCCGCCGTCGTCGTCGGTTTCGTTAGGCGAGAACCGCCGAGAAGGACGCCGACGCTGGACGGCGCATGAAGCTGTAGGCTTCTTCCCCTGGTTGGGGTTGTGGAGGAGCAGGCTCTGGTGGTCACAGTATGTACAACACTCAACGAGGGAAGAGTATTTGAATATCACAAATTGAACATTACTATCCGGCAGTACCCCCAATGGCCTCACGAATAGACATTTTTCGCTCCCCGAGGCGTTGCCCAAGGCCGTAGGCACGACCGGGGTAGTACCCCTCACAATATGCCCGCAGTTGTTCATAGGATAAGTTGTTAAGAACAGCCAGATTGATAAGAGTCGTGGGCGTCTACAGTAGGGTGAGCGTGTATTTTCCACACGTAATGAGATATGCCCTAACGTTTTCATTTTCTGACGGCAGATGGCCATCGGGGAAAGACGCAGGCTTGAATGGTACCGGCTGACCGTCCCCCAAAGTGCGATTGTAATTCTGGAGAGTTGATATGGGTGAAGGATGAGTAAGATGATACGAATACTCACTTGATATGCAAAAATCGTCAATTGGTCGATCTTGGTGACGATACTGTCCAGACCAAAACCATCCAGGCGGCCTTCGATGGCGTCGAGACGGGTTTTAATTGATCTTAACCCCGAGTCAAGAGCGGCAGTAAACCACGGTGGAGCAGCAGCTGACCGTGGCGATGAGGAAAACACAAACAGAAAAGGCACGACGCATCGCCAGCAGAAGGGGCAGCCAGAATGGCATTCTCATACACGAGAGCGTTCGCAGTGGTCTGATCGTCGATGTGGTTGGGGTATTGGGCTGACGCGAGATTGAGGACGGCGCCAGAGGAAATGCAAAGCCTCTCGCCCGCGGTGCGGGTCCGCTCGGCATACTTCTTTGCCGCAATAACATCGGCAACAGAGGGCGGATCGTTTGAACGACGTTTGCTATGTTGCTGAACGGAAGATTGGGAGTAGGAACAGGCAATGGGACAAGCGGTATGGCGGTGAAGATGAAGACGTCACGACGTCACCGTCCAGAATGGGATTGCCATATCGGGTAATCGAGCACTGCCGCTCCTCTTGCTATCTTTCCAGCACGCTGATCGGACTCGGTACTCCAGATGCTCGGGTGAAGAGCAGCTATAAAGGTGGAATACAGTTACAATAAGTATCTACAGCACAATGGAAAATAAGTGGGAGACGCGACTGATCGGCGGTGATGGCTGTTTCGTGCGGCACGCAGGGTAGTACACTCGAGGCCAAGCGCGGGTTGCCGTCTCTCTCCCGCTCGCGCGTGCGCTCTGTCTCCCTCCCCCGCTCCCGCCGCGTGTCTTCGACGGGCGTAGGCGCCGCTCCCTCCTCCACGGGAACAGAAGGACCGAAGTCCTCGTCGTGTAAGCGCTCAGAGCAATGCCTCCCTATTTCACGCCCGTCGAATCTTGGTGCTCCAGGACCAGAACATCGGCGTGTGCGCCCGCCCACCGGGAACCACGACGCTCGCGGGCCCCGCATTGGGTCTGGGATGCGGAGTCGTGGAATAAATCAGTTGGGGGAAAGGCTAACCCACACACAGCAGTGCTCTCCCGCTCGACGACGGATTCTATCGCGACGTCGGGAGCATGCGCTGGCCCTTGCCCTTGTCCATCCGCGGAAGAGGATTGTGCAAGCATATGGACCTTCTGTCGAGGGAGGAATGGATCAATTCCCGGGCGGCGACTCCATGGGCGGGGTGTCTCGCAATCGCATCATCCCACCCACTCGCAGATCGCCCACACGGCGGGGGGCCCACGTCGCAATGGGTTCTGTGTGATCCTCGTTTCATCTTTCCGCCCATCCTCGTGTATTCGTTTCCTTCCACGGCACGTACACCCATCTCGCCCACCTCGTCTCCGCCTTCTCTGCCACTTCCCACTATCGGAGTCAATGTCAATCAGCATGCGCGTGCAGTCCGTAATAACGCCGCACCACGAAAGGAGAGGGTCGCGTGGACGCCCGCCGCCAAGGATGCAGACGCGCAAGACGTGGGCGGTGCGCGCAGGTGCGGGTGGAGTGCAGTGGGATGTCCCAGTGCGTATACCAATGCGGGAAAGAGTCGAGCGCGGAGAAGCCATGCCGCCGCGCAATACGAGCGCCGCAGGGACAACACTGTTCGTGACGGAAACTTGCAGCAGAAGGAGGAGGTGGGCCAGGAGCTTCGTACAAGGAATACGGCAGTGTCTTCGAAATGGAGCCTGCGGCGAAGGCGAAGACACAGCCGAATGCGTGGAAATCGACCAGCCCTGCTTGCGACCTGGTCGTGCGGTATGCGGGTGTCCTGCGTGCCCCCGGTGCGTATTGGGTGAGGATTAAGTTGGAGTAACCGTCTCGGCGCGGAAGTCCTCCCATGCGGCCGCATCGATAGGCGCACCATGGAAGCGCAGATACTCGCGCCCATCTATGCCACCCGCGCGCGCTGCGCTTCGACCTCCTCCGGTGCCGCGCCGGCGACGAGGTACGCCACACAGCGCACAAATTCGCCCTCCACGCGCGCACGGCCCGCGACAAGAGGCAGGGAGAAGAGCATGGTTAGTGCATCATCCTTTCACCCCTCTTCCCGGCGCTCAGCCTCCTCGCCGACGGCGTCCGCGGTCAGGACCACCGTCGCGAAGACGGGCTCATGCACCAGCGCTTCCATCGTCCCCTCCCCCTCCCCCTCGTCCTGACTCCTCCCTCCCTCGTCGGCGGCGAATACCCATCCGCCCCCGCTACGCTCAAGCCCGGATGTCTAAACCCCAAAAACGCCCGCTTCTTCCTTCCTACGCTGCCCACATCCCTCCTCTGCCCGCCTCCTCCACCCATCTCCTCCGGGATCCCACTCTAATTCACACCCGACGCAGCCACGCACTCGTCGTCCACGTCCTCCACGACCCCCACCGCAAACGGGTGCTTGATCCCCGCTGCACGGTCACTCGGCGGCTGATGCAGCATGGCCTTGTATTTCCATCCTGAAGGGCTTCCACGCGCGCGGGTAGATCGGGGGTGAGCTGGGCGGTTGACGCCGCCGAGCGGGGGGAGCACGGTGGGTTGGCGGGCAGGCGGCGCAGCGGATGCGAGTAAAGTCGACTTCGAGGCTAGTTAGCAGGGCAGGCTATATGCGTGTGGCATGGACGTACCTGCGCGAAGTGCGTGGCGAGCATGGGGGCTTTCAAAGTGGGGGGCACGCGCGTGCGAAGTGAGCGGATGTGTGGGCGTTCGAAGTGCGGGGCGGACGGGCGAAGCGAGGAGGATTCAAAGTGCGGGGCGGGTGCCAAGGCGCGCGTTCGAAGTGCGGGGCAGGTGTGCGTAGTGCGAGGGTGGGGATGCATTCGGAATGGGCAAGTGAAGCGGGGTTCGAACGGCGGGGTGGGCGTTCGAAGCGTAGTGCGAAGGCAACCGGCGTTCGAAGTGCGGGGCGGGCCTTCGAAGTGGGCATACGCGCGTTAGAAGTGGGCGGGCCGCTGTCCTGGGAGACGCACCTTCAAGCGTTTAGAGAATGCTGTGAGGCACGTTCGAAGTCGTGCGGGAGGGGCGTTCGAAGCGGCGGGTGGGCGTTAGAAGTGGGCGGACGGGCATTCGAAGTTAGGGTATGTATTAGAAGTTGGCGAGCGGCGGCCGCACATTCGAAGTAGGCGCATTCGAAGTGATAGGGGAGGGCGAGGCGAGAGTTCAAAGTGAAGGGCGGGCGGACGTTCGAAGTGGGCGCGCACGGATTCGAAGTGGGCCTGCACGGATTCGAAGTGGGCGGGGAAGGCGGGGCGGGCGTTCGAGGTGTGGGGCGGGCGTTCGAGGTGCGGGGCGTACGGAGGTTCGAAGGGCGGGCCGGGCGTTCGAAGTGGGCGGGGACGATGACGTGGCTTAACGTCTGGGGGCATCGGGAGCCGGCCAGGAAGGAGGGCGTTCGAAGTCCGTTCGCAAGTGCCGTTAGAAGTGACTTCGAATTGAGGCAGAGTGGTCAGGGAGTTGGGAGGCCGCGTTCGAAGTGGGACGAAGTGGTGGAAGTGAATGATGTAATGAACACAGCATTTGATGGCGGCGATGCTCATCCAAACACCGAAACGCCAGCACGCCCAACAGGGAAAGTGCAATTGCGGGAGGAGTTTTCAAGGTAGAGCCATAATTGAACCTGGAGAATGTGCATAATGATAGCCAGAAAGTGCCTAGTTTTCAAGCTCCTGGAATTTGAGAAATAGAAGCTACTTCTGACGGTTATCAATTATTGCTCATTGGCTACTTCTAAAAAGACAGCCTACTTTTGCAGAGGCTGAAGGGGTATGGGAACTGACAATTGGAATTGAAGAGACGCTGATAAAAGCTGAACATGTATTCCTTTGGGAAGGAAAAAGAGCCAGAGTCGGCCATGAAACCATGTTGCTTAATATTGCTGCCAGTGGAAGACAGATCCTCGACTTACCGGTTAGAAATGAAGCAATTGATCTGTGGAACTTACAATCGTACCTTGTACACGGCCCCGAACGAGCATCGTGGTGTTGTTTTGTCGATTATATACTGCAAAAATTCTTAGAAACCAGCTATCTCAATGTCCGGATCCGTCCGGGTCTTGAAGTTGCCAATGTCTTCCTACAAGATATACGCATACCAATCTCCCAGAAAACTTGGCTCCCCGAGGATATCAAGCGAATGATACTTGCTGGGCAAAATATAATCTGGAATTCCCTGGACTGTCAGTTAGCGAGGATATGAAGTTAAAAATGCCCAATTTGGAAGCATCGCAACTTGTCTTAGATTGAACCTCCAAGTCCGAACAGTGGTTGACACTCTCAACATCACGACTCAGCGTGCTATCGGTGAGGAAACCACAGCAAGTAAATTCTTCAAGAATTGGCCGAAACACTTGTGGCTGCCCACCATGTCATCAAGATAGAGAACTATTCGATTGTAAATACCCGGGGTAATGCGTTGAAACTGCGAAAATACCAAAATGCAACTTAACTATGGCGAATCTGGACTTATGCAAAGAGCGTTCGATTCAAGCAAGTGTTGAACCTTTGAACCTGGACTCGGCATTCATTTCGGTCCTGTTCAAGCTCGAACCGATTCCTGAACTGGACCTTCCCAGTACGTGTAAGGGGAGAATACGGGCTACGAGGGCAGTACAATTGATGGTTTCCACTGGTTGGCTCGTCTGAGGTGGTTCAGCTTTTCGCACAGATATGGAGATTCATAAACTCACTGTCGGGTTCAGAGTTGTTGATTTCATGTATCGGAGACTGACGCCTGGTCGGGTGAGAGGATGTGCCAATTTGCTTTTTCCTGCAGGTGTTCATGACACGGTGCCGGAAAGATCACACCAAGAGCGACATTGGCATTTTGGGTGAGGTAGCAAACGCTGGTACGGAATTCTAGTTTCTTGTTCACGCACACCAATGCGTTCGGCAGAGGTAAAAAGTTCTAGTTGAGCCAACCAATTTAGAAAATCAATATCTTTGTACTCGATGCAATTTTTAGTTCTAAAGCTCCGACGAAAAAGTTGGTTGGGATGTCTTCGCTGCATAATCTGGGTATGGTCATCTCACTGATCATAATCGCCGTCAGTTTAACAATGTGTAATATGCAATACAAACGTACACTCTTTCCCAAACTCCCATTCCGCTGGAGTAGCCAGTAGGCTAGGTGGCCAACATTCAACATGCCATCCCGTTCCTGGCAGAGCCACTGAACGTAAGTGTCCACCGTCATGATAGAGCCTGTATTGCCAATATTCGGGTCGCGTTTGAAAAACCAGCCCTCCTCATCCGAGTGAATTCGTCTCAGCTCCACGGAAAAAGCATCCCACAAGACCGGTGTCCGATAGACAGCCCATATGATTTGCTTGAATGCGTTGGGATGGACGCATTCTCCCGCCACGGAATGGTTGCTATATGGAAATTTAGGATGGGATTCGACATAGGGGATCCAACAGTTTGCGCAGCCGGCCGCCTGCAAAAACAATGGGCGCAAATTTCCGAACGCCTCATCGAGGACGGCGGTGGTGACAACTCTAGCTGTACAGTGCTTCGTACTGAAAACAGGGTGATCGGATGGATACAGTCGACCCGTCAGGGCCCAACATGGGGCACAACTTGTTTCGAGTGCGTAGGAGAGATATCCTAGAGCATGAACCATCCGAGGTATCGCGGGGTTGTCGGAGTTGCTGGTCATTGTTGGTCGAGTTCGACTGGCGGACCTGCCATGGAAGTCGGCGTGCGGGGAATCACAAGGCCCTACACATAACCAATTAACACATAAAAAAAAGAAGAAAAAAACACAGAAACGCACCGCAAACTTTGCGAATGAATGTGTCCCCAAACGCAGAGAAGGCAGCATTCACTTCCAGGTCAACTTTCTCTTTATGCTCTGCTAAAAGTGCAAGAAACGCCTGCTTCGTGAACCGGTCAGTGACAGCGGAGGGCGAGTGGTTCATGGTTACCTCAGAGGAAGTGCGAGGGCTCTCGGGGGAAGTCCACGCCGGTGTAGAAGGTAAGATCCGGGGACTTGGTTGGTCGTGCTGACTGCCAACAAATGCGTCCTCTAAGGCGGAGAAGGCAGCATTCACTGTGAGCCGAATTTTCTCCCTGTGCTCTGCTGAATGTACGAGAAGTGCCTGCTTCGTGAGCTGGTCAGATACAGTGGAGGGCGAGTGGTCCACAATGTCCCAGAGGACTTGGGAGGGTTCGGGAGAATTCTGAGCTGGTTGCGAGGCTAAAAACGGGTAACTTGGGCGGTTGTTCGAACCCTCC
The DNA here is from genome assembly GCA_014925785.1 of Mycena galopus ATCC 62051. Taxonomy (NCBI): domain Eukaryota; kingdom Fungi; phylum Basidiomycota; class Agaricomycetes; order Agaricales; family Mycenaceae; genus Mycena; species Mycena galopus. Next base: position 11,687 of record WIQG01000386.1, on the reverse strand, counting down.
ACCAGCCTGGGCTGTTCTGGAGATGGGCTCGGAGGTTTGCCGTGGAGCACTTTGGGCTGTGAACGGAAAGGAGAGCTTATCAATGACCGCACGCCGGAAAAAACTTTGGTGAAAACCGATGGCGTTGGCTCCCCTTTGTGTCGTTTTGGTGAGGGTGTTGCCAAGGAGGAAGAACGTCTTTTGAGCGGCGAGGAGGCCTTAGTGAAAAGCGGCGACCCAGCCTTACAGCAATCAATCTGTGGTCCAGAAATTGAGCACAAGAGCAGTGGCTCACCACCATATTCGACATAGAAATCGATTTCGGCGAAGAAGTGGAAGGAGGGATTGTCGGAGTATGGTCCATCTGAAGCGGAACCATGGTATGAGATAATTCAGTCTAGGCCGTGTATCCTCACTCACATCTGATGAAGCCGGCGATCCACCGAGGGACTGAGACGGTTGCGTTGAGGGAGGAAGGACAATGGGTTCAATTTCCTGGTTGATAATATTGGTTGGGCGAAGAATTGGGCGAGGTGATGAGATCCCACCTCTTCCTCTGAAGAGGAGACCTCCTCCGGTCGCAGATGAGGCAGCAAACGCTGCTGTTCGAGCTGTTCGATCATATAGGTTAGGCGAAAGATCGGTGTGATCGCGGCAGCAAGGACTCACCTCATCCTCTGAGGCGGGAACAAGAACGGTTCCCTGCTTTGGCGGCACATCGCGCCGCTGGCGCGTTGAGGGAAGAACGACAATGGGTTTAAGTTCAGTTTCCTTGTTGATAATATTGGTTAGGCGCAGAATCGGGTGTGCTGATGAGGACTCGCCTGTCGTTGATTGTGCTGCTGATTGTGTTCCGAATAGTTTACCATGGGAAGCGCGATACGTTGGGAGACGCGAGGAGAACGACGTTTTTTTTTCAGTGGCGTGGGCGATTTGCGACGTGGAGAAGAAGAGGGCGTCTCGAGCTCTTCCGTGGAGCCCCGTGATTGTGTCGGCGATCCGATGGAGTCTGTGAAGTCAGAGCTTGGTTTCGAAGTGAGACGAGCTTTTGTGTGAAGTGGGTGGGGGTGTTGGGTGAATTGACGGTGAGTCTGCCCTGGCGGCCGTCTTGAATTTCCGGGATCAGGGGCCGTTTCGGTTATTGGCCGAAGTTTGAGCCTTGTACTGGTCTTAGAACACTCAACTGGTCAGTATGGAAGTATGTCAACGGCGAGTTGAACTTGCCTGGGTTCGGAACGGGGTGGTGAAATCAATGCGGGGTAGTTTTTCAGGTTGTGTAGCAGAGAACTGCTTAGCGCGAGTGCTGCGCTGCGGCATCGTTCTCGATCGATGGTTTTTCTCATGCGCGGGTGAAACAGACCGTGGCGCCTTCGATGGTTTCGAATCAAGAGAGGAGTGATGCCCTAACGACTCATTTGTGCGCGGAGACGTTTGGGCCACGTTCACGATACGATTCCGCTGTGTTGCGTGGTTCTCCGAGGTCGGTACTTGTGGAAGGTTGGAATTGGACGGTTGTGGTTGAGGATGATAAGGCGGCTGGGTAGACCTTCGGGGTGTACGTGGAGGAATGCGGCTGCCTGGCACAGGAGTCAATCGCTGTGGTTGGATGGATGAGTGGGAGATCAAATCTTACTCAAATCTTCCTCAGTATTGCGCGCGCCGCCGGTACGTCGCACAGGGGCTTCCCGGGTACAGGAGGGCAGAGGCTGCGAGTGAGACGGTCGCGAGAGCGACCTGGCGGGGCTGAAACGAGTAGGATTATGTTGAGAAGCTGCCTGGGAATTACTATGAGGGTAAGTAGGTCTGCTGAGTATTGTGGGGAAATGCTGAACAGCAGAAGCAGTGCTGACGTGAAATTGCGCGGATGCGAGGGCTGGGAATGAGACTGAGAAAGCATGCGACTGGAAGACCGAAGCCGCGCGAAGACTTCTTCAGGAGACAATTTTGCAAGATGTTCTTCGAGTGTCTTCATGCCAGCCATATTCAATGTCTGCGTGAGATATGAGCAAAGTGCCAACAAAGCAGCCCTGTCAATCTCTTTCAGTGCCAGCAAGGCAGCTGAAGGTGCCGTCGCTGACTCGACTCCAAATGGTTGTTATTGTGAATTGCTGCAGATAAGACCCAGTAAGCGCAAATTACTTGCGCAGACGGCGAGTGATGAAAGGAAAGGGTAACCCGTGACTGACAGTCACGACCCGTTTCAGCAAGGGGCATCGGGCCGGTCAAGCCGGGAGAGAACGCAGGTCAGGCCGAAAAATGAAAGTTTGTACAAGCTGGTCTTCAATGGAACGTGTACGCAAGGCGAAAACACTGGCGTACCGCGCTGGACCAAATGCATGCACTGAAAAGCATCACCAGGACTACCGAGAGGAAAATATGCCGAGTGCAACACGGAAGTGGCGTGTTTAATTGAGAACGACTGACATCGAGCTGATTCAGTCTTTGAGAAGCAGACTGATTCAGACTTCGAGAAGCGGGCAGATGTAACCGTTTGAATAAAAGATTGCGGTGGACTCGGATTCACAGGAATGGGGAGAGGGAATAGTGGGCGAGACAGAAAAAGGGAAAGGCGCAGAGCCTGAGGACAGGGGAGAAAAAAATTGGACGCACAGTTGACAGGTAAATTCCCGACGAAACTCACTTGCGGTTCGACACGGTGATCCCAGCTCGAAAGAAGCCAAGAACGGTGCTTCTCGGCAATCGACACGGTGCTGGAAGGCCGCACTCTATGTGACGAAGGAGCGCGAATTCGCCAATGAAGCTGCGTACCATACCAAGTCCGGGTTAATGGCGAAATTCACGTGTCCATTGATTGATTTCCCCGAGATGAAGAAACTGTGAAACAGTCAATCAAGAGGTGCAAAAAAGTCCTGCGGATGGAGGAGATGGATGGAATGGAAGGGTGAATCAAATCGAGAATGAAGGACGCCGAGGACAGTAGTTAATCCCCAGAAGAAGAAAATAGAGTCACACAGACACCCAGTGAAAAGAAATCCTAAGCTTGATGCTGTGGAAGACAAGAACAAACCCAGAAAAGGCACATAACGACTCCTTGAGCCCCGCGTGCGTGTTCCCGGTGTCGTCCACGACCGACTTCTGGGTTTCCATAAGCGAGGCATATACGGGAAGGAGGATGAGGCCATCAGCAGACCAGGGTCTGCGGCGAAGTTAGCGGCGGTTAACTGTATGATCAAGGAAGAGCGGAGGTGGAGAGAGACACTTGGGAGCCTCTGGCGCAGGCGACGAGCGACGACCAGAGTGGGAAAGTCGACGGGGAGTCGTGACAGATAAAAGATGTAGAGAATACGGACCTGGACGTCAAAAATGTCTCCCATCTTCGTGGCAGAGAACGGCGAGAGGAAGGGAGCCGAGTGCCGAGACCCGAGAAAGTAGACTTGTACAGCGATTCGCGGCGGGTCGCATTCAACGGCGTCGCAAGGTCATTAATTTCACCGAGATCCAGGAATTGGGGAACCACAGGGAAGACATGGATAAGTCGATTAAATTAAGATTCAAGGACATGAGGCAGAAGAAAAAAATGATGGTCATGAATGCAGTCCCGGATACCGGCGAAAAGAAATCCCGGTGCTCGGACGGGGCAAAGAAGAACAGATCCGGAAATTCATAGTGGGGCAGACGTAGGCATTGGCCTAGAGGCAGTTCAACGGGCTGGCCATGGGGTGCAGCTCAAGCTCTCCGAGTCACAAAATGGGACTGAGAAAAAACAAAGGAGGAAGTCCTAAGGAAACAGAACTCGAAGGATTTTTACGGACCATGAACGCACAAACGTCCTACATGGGCCTTTCTAATTGAAAAAAAAAAGTGCTGAGACTCCCCTCGCGAAACGGAGACAACGCGAGTGCACACAAGATTTCGCCCGTCAAACGGTCACAAGGGATGACGAGGATAAGTAAAGGGGAAACAGATGAGGACACCCAATGGACGACAAGTCCGGAGGGGAAGAACAAAATGGAAAAATAAAACAGTAGTTAAACGCACCATAGGCGAGTGGCGAAAGCTGACGGGAGGGAACAAGGGTTTCGTTCCTGGGTCCTGGTTGGCAGCGGAGCCGGGTAAGGCAGGAGAGGCTAAAGTACCGTGCCGGGTGAAGTCAGTAGGGATGCGGGATACATGGGCGGCACACACTCGACTCTACGAATCCCTCATCGATAGAAACAACACCCAATGGAATGAAAAGTTCGGAGGGGAAGAACAAAATGGAAAAACAAAACAATAGTCAAACGCACCATAGGTGAGTGGTGAAGGCTGACGGGAGGGCACAGAGCGTTTCCGAGAGGGAATAGAGTGAGCGAGAGGGAGTAGAGTGAGTTGGAGGGAGTAAAGTGAGTCAGAGAGAGTACCCAGCATCAGAGAAGAGGTCGACCATCCGAGCTGAGGAGAATCGAGGGGTGAAAACATGGAGGCCACTGAGAGAAGGCGCTTAATGTGCGCCAGCGCGAAGACAAAACCCACACGCCAAAGCAGAGCCCTAGTCAGAAGAGTCAGGCAGGGTGTAAGCAAAAGTCAGCGCGCACACAGAGACGTAGCAGTGGGCCGCGAATACGACGAGCCTGGGGCATGGGAAGGGTGTGAAGGATGGAAAGCGATGGCATCGGCGTCGCGGGAGAACCAGGTGATACCCGATGTCAAAGGGCACGGACCATGTGAGTCACTCGTGAGGCTGTGTTTGTCCGAATGAGGAAATACGATGCCCTAATTTGGACTCACCCTCTCTTTTTCGTTCGCAGCCATTCAAGCTCTTTCCGCTGCAAGGCCGGCGATAAAACCGACTTGATTGTAAGGTAGGAAAGCTCGTTGATTTTTTGCTAATTTACAGATGCGAATGGACCATTGCTATCGACTACAAAAACATAAAGATTTTGAGACAGGAAACGAATATATGAAGGAGAAAAAGAAGTAAAAAAATAAAAAGAGGGAGGACGGGAGGATGGTGGCGCAGCCTGTGATATGTAATGTAAATATGAGTCCGAAGAAGGGACAGCGTAAGGCCCGTAGAGGCGGCGGGCCGTGTAGCTGGCAAACGGGGCGGCAAACGCGCGCGCGGGATGGCGAGCGCGGTGTCGGGCTTGCGGCGGAGGTGTCGAGGTAGCGGGGCGTCAAGCTGGCAACGCCGGCGGGCGAGCAAGTCTGCGACGCGGGGCGGCGAGGTGGGGGGCTGGCAATTGAGGCGTTCGGCAAGCGGGGAGTGTGACCGGGTAGGGTAGCAGGGTAGGGCGACGCTGGGCTTGGTGGCGGGGTGCTGAGCTGGCGTATGGAGTTGGCAAGTGGGGCGTCGAGGCGCCGAGTGGGGTGTCGAGTAGTCAAGGTGGCGAGGGCGGCCCCACCCGGACGAGCGAGGCGTCGAGCTCGCGTGCGCGACGGGCGTGCGTCGTGGGCGACTGGCGTGTGTGCGCGACGGGCGTACATAGGTGACGGGGGTGCGTGTGCGGGGCGGCGACCTCGGGAATGTGCGCGACGGGAGTACGTTGTGGGCGACGGGCGTGTATGTGGGAGGCGTTGAGCGGTCGGATGAGAAGCATCAGGAGCGGATGAGGAATGCTGCGGACGGAACGAGGAGCATGGATGAAGAAGAAACGACGCTGCAAGAAGCGTTGCGTGGACGATAATCGGCGGGCGTGACACCAGCGGGGTTGGCGCAGCGGGATATACCCTCGGATAACCTGCGCCAGCATGGGCCGTGCTGTGGGTACAGCGACACATCGGGGGTGCGGGCTGACGGAAACGGCAAATAGAAAAAACAAGACCGCGGGACAAGTGGCGAGCGATGGAAGGATCGGTGTCGCGCACAATGTTAGGGTTAAGTTGCGCTCGTAGGGGACTTGTGCTTCCCGTGCCAGGCCGACGCGCAGCTGCCGTTCCTGGCCGAGGAGGAGCGCGGTGTCAGGAAGCGGATGGTGAGGAACGAAGCCGAGCGCCTGTCCCCATACCGACACGGACGCAGATGCGGACATCGCGACATTGTGAGGCGACGAAGGCGGGTCGGGCTGAGGCGCGACGTCATCATCTATGAAACGATAAGCAACCAGCGCCGATGACTCAGAAGGAATAGGAAGCAAGCGCGAGTGCGAAACAGGGAGAAGGGGGATAGCGGATGGGACGACGAGGAAAAGGCATGGTGCAAGAAGGATGGGGGGAAATAGGGTGGGGAATCAAGGGAATGGAGACGTAGACACCCACCTTGGTCCTACTGCTCGGAGAGGAGACGCTGCGGAAAGTGGGTCCAAGATGTGCACTCTGCCCACCTGGCGCACACTTGGTCGCGTCCCAGTCGAGCTCAAGCGGCGTCGTGCGGGACGCGGCGCAGGTTCTCCTCGTGAGTCCCCGTCCCTACTATGCACTCTGGCAGCGGCCGGGCGCAGGCGTATGAAGTGGGTGGAACGCTATCCATAGCGAGCCGCCATAGCAGAGGGGTGCAGCCATCCGCAGCACGAGTGGGCATGACACAGAGCCGTGCGGGCGGGCGGGGCTATCTGTTATCGGTGAGCCTGGGCGATGCTGACGTCGGAGACGCGAGGAATGTATCGTACCAGAGATATGAATACAAGCCGACCCCGGGTGCAAGTCTTCCCTTGCCCGGCACAGCGAGTAGGCCGGACTACGGCGAATTTACATCGCCGGGCGCAGGTCGCGTGTGCCACTGTCCGGCTGCGGCTGCGAGCTCTCGCGATGCGGGTCAGAATTCGGGTACTGCTCGCACGCGCGCCGCTCGAGGTGAACGCAGGGGAGATGTTGGTGCAAGTCAGAGTCGGGTCAAAGACTTGAGAAGACCGGACGCGCCGCCCATGCGCTGTGGATATGCGAGAATGGCTACAACGGTCGCCAGCATCGGTAACGCGTGCGACGGGTGGGCCAGAGACACATGTAGTACATGCTGGCAGACGTGGAGGATCGATGGATTGGGAGGCGTGAAAAAAGGCGAGTAGGAGTAGGAGTAAGGATAGCGTGAACCGAATGGTCGGATTGGAAGCAAAACGAGGAGTGGATGCGACGGAGGGAGGATAAGGGTCACGATAAAGGATTAGTCGTTGTGCAGCCGGTGTTCGAAGCGCCGTCTGTGAGGCTTTGCAAGTCGGGACTGGATGTTTGGCGGGGAGAAATGTGGAGGCTTCATTTGGCCGGTCTCCCGACCGATTTGCCATCACCCAATGGCTTACTAACGAACTAACACCGTGACTGCGATGACCACCAACTCGCTCCCCTTTGAGCTGCATTCAAAAATCTTTCTCTTCTGTCTTCCACCTGACGGCCGGGTTCGCCCTAGTTCCAAGGCTGCACCCCTTCTTCTCGCCCAGATATGCAGCCAGTGGCGGTCAATTGCGCTGGCGACGCCTGAGCTCTGGAGCTCAGTATGCCTGGAAGATTTCATCCTCGGCGATGAACCCCCCCCCGGCGATGAGCCCCCCCCCTCGTCGACTTTCTGGAACCCACGCCCATTGTACATCCTATCACCTCTCTTGTGGACTCCTGGTTGGCTCGCTCTTGTGATTACGCCCTGTCCATCACACTTGGGTATATCAACCACGAAAGGCGACTTCCAGAGGGACTCATTCGAGTCCTCAAGAATAGTTCAACGAGATGGGAGCGCCTCGAGCTCATGCTGTGCCCGGCAGACTTGTTCCAAGTCAGCAGCGTCACCGGCCCGCTCCCTCGTCTCCGAACACTTGCCATGGAACTCAACCACTTGCCCGCTGTCATCCCGGGGGGGGCTTTCCGTGGCACTGGGATTTTTATACTCATGCGCCTGGCCTTACGGCCCTGCGGACCGGAACCTTGATTCGCAGCATATCTTCGTTTCCGAAATTGGTGGCATCCGTGCAGATGAAAACCTTGGAAATTGTGATCGAGCGCACGCCCATCACAGATGTTTTGGCGCTTTTCCCCAACCTACAGCACCTCAAATTTGAGAGTAGCTTCCACCATCCCCGCCATTCCACAGTGGCTCTCCATGTGACTGCTCATCTCACAAGACTCATCATTGATGGCCCAGTGGACATCCTCACCAATGTCTCTCTCCCTGCTCTCGAGCATCTCGGGGTGAGTATGTTGGATAGGGACCAGTATGTGGAAGATGCCAACATAATTTTGTCCTTCGTTACACGCTCCCGATGCATTTTGACCAGATTCATCCTATATGGTCTCATTCCAGCCGATGCATGGTCGGCTCTTCTTCCTGTGGTCAACGCAGTCTCTACCTTGGAGCTGGTCGATGATTTATGGGACAAGATATCTATATCTAGGCGCTCGATCTTCATCTCGGCCTTTGATTTTGGGAATAGATACCTGAGATTCCTGGCAGTGGAAACCCGACGCAGGCCACAGCGGGTCCGAATTCGAATCATTTGGCCATGGGATACCAAGGAAATACTCCCCGACGGCGATTTTGTTGCTCGCCTTCAGGTTCTCACTGCGCAAGATCTATATGTCACAGTGGAAACATCCAGGGGCCGCGAAAACGCTCAATCCAATACTAATGAAGGTACGTCCAAGGTTTCATCTACCAAATAAACTATTCATTTCGCACGTAGATTACGATGTTTTCAACCCTACAAAACCCTTGCTCCCTCGTGGTTCGCGACTTTGACATCTGCACGTTGCACACTGATCCTCGAGTTCCGTTTCTACCCCATTTCATATGCTATTTTACGTGTCATCTGTAGTTAGTTTATCGGTGGATCCGATACTCTTACTTAGGCCGCTCACTCATTGGTCCGACCACCCGAGTTGAAACTTTTTTTTCTCGTTTAATACCCGTTAGAAGTACTCTACTAATTGATCCTATGCCTTGGAATGTTCATCCACTCAGTCCCCGACGCCGTAGATCCGCAGTGCCTGGCCCCTTATTAAGTTAATTTGGACCTTAAGGTTGGTCGCGGCGATCACGACCCACGCTACGATTTTAGACAGCATCATCTAATTTCTCGGTAATTTTTTTCGAACCAACAGAATAGTCGTGAAAGCTTACCGACCAATTGACACGTAATTTGGAGGACCTCTGTCCTACAGGCTGATGTCCCCACCCAATTAGTACCGTTTCGAACGGGGTGGAAACTCACCGTATAGAAGCACTGCATTCCGGGGCCAAATCGGCAGACCCTCGACCGAGCCGCATCGGCAGAGGTCGGTAGACCCGCGCCTCGGCAGAGTCGGCCGAGCTTTGGCTACTTCGGTTAGCCTCGGTCGACCCTTTGCTTTGCTCGTAACCACCTTCCCCTGGCTCTTCAGGCTACTTGGAGTGCCGTTTGAGCTCGGCTAATGACATGTGATGTGAGTGTGACATTTTCGGCTGAAGATCGGTCGGATTCTTGTCTAGTGCTGGTCAAAAATACGATACGGAAAAATATTTTTTGAATATATTCAAATACACATGAATATGATACTGTTGGATTTCCTTCAATTCGTAGGGTCACAGGTCACAAGCCCAAAAATCTACGAAAAATTTCGTAGGTCACAGGGTCACAAAGGCTCAATACGAAAGGTTCCCACCAGTTTAAAGACAAATTTTCGCTCCGGGCGGCCCTGCGGGGCAATTTTATACGAAAAAATTCGTAGGTCACACGGGTCGCAGGCCCGCATACGAAAGGATCAATTCGCATGCGGTGTCACACGCCAAATGTTCCTACGAATTGAAGGAAATCGAACAGTATGGCCTTGGACCCTCCCACTGAATATGAATATGATATGATATGGATATAATACAATATGGTGGTCAGCGTATTCAAATATATCTGGATACGGATATATACCACCTAGGTTGACGCGGGTGCCAGTTCCAATTCCAGTACCATCACCATGCAAAATACTATCTTTCCGATGGCCATGGCCCTGAAAGTCACGCCGGCTTTACCAAAAGTCACGGCGGCCGTTGACGGGAAGGACAAAGTTGATTTGTATTGTGGAAACGTCTCTCCCGTTGCGCCGGACTTCGATGATCCTCTGAAGTGGTGGAAGGCCAGTTTTTTCCCCCTTCTTCCCACTGTCCCCAGGATACGGTGTTGAATTTTTCTGGCAGGAGAATTCAGGCACATTGAAATACGTGGGGCGCATTGCACGGGATATTCTCGCCATTCCCGGTGTCAGCATCTCTGTTGAGCGCATCTTTTCGAGTTTGAAACACACTCTGTCTGATGCTCGGTCGTTCATGACCGCGGAAACAGTGTCCGTGGATATTGTTACAAAGGAGTGGTTGAAGGCGGGGCTTGTGCAGGGGGTGAACTACACGGATTTCATCAAAATTCACGAGAAGTAGAATATATTTGAATATATTCATATGATATTTGTATTCAATGGCCTCAATATGAATACGATTCACTAAGAATATGATATGGGGCCCTCATAGTGAATATGATACGGATATGAATATGATACAGAATTTTCATATTCATATCATATTTTGGCCAGCACTATTCTTGTCCAATCAATTATGAATACCACGTAATTGTCACGTCAATTCCCAAATCAAGTGAGTCTAATTTAAGCAACTACTGGGCGCCCTGACCTCTAGCCGTCATAATTGAGAGAAATAGGTGGAAAAACCAGCTTTGACAAGGTAGGTTGACCGCGGCAGGGTCTGCCGAGTTGCGCTCCACAGGGGTCTGCACAGCTCGGTCAAGCAAACCTCGGTAGACCTTGCCGAGGCGGATCGGCAGAGCTCGACAAACATCTGCACACCTCGATAAGGTCTGCTGATTCGGCCCCGGAATGCAGTGAAGACGGGGAGAAAGACTAAGACAAGGATCAAACCAACACAGAACAAGGATTGGCGTCTATTGTGGTAGAGACAAGCTACCTAGTGGTGGTAAGGAAAGAAAGAAAGATGATCATGTAAGCAATCGTGATGTAATGTAAGCGGCAAGTTTACACCCTCCCCACCTCTGAAAATTACCCCACACCAAAAGGAAGTATATAAGCGGGAAGGGGAAGAGGGATAAAGTGCTCTGCAGGTGTGTTAAAAACACCAGTGGGGAAAAGCTACCGGGGCAGTGACATGAAGAAGTTGAACCGAACATGCGTGCCTAGACCTTGTCCCTCGAAGCGATCCATTCGTCGAGCGCAGCGCAGTCTTCGAGCTGCTTGCCAGCAAGCCAGTCGTCGCCTTCAGGGCCTTGGCCCTGGAATCGCACGAGGTATTGCTTGCCCCGGCCGCGAGGTCGTTCATCGAGGCTTCTTTCGATGAAATATTCGGTTTCGCAGCGGTCGTTTACGATTGGCAGCGGTTGGACGTGTACGCGGGAGGGGAAGAGATTGTCGTCATTTTCTATATAAGGTTGTAATTCAGAGGCGTGGAATACCGGGAAGACGTTGGGCTGGTCGAGCATGTCAAGGGTGAAGGTAGAGCACTCAGCGTGTTTTGCGACAATCTTGTACGGCCCCTCGTGACGTGGCATGTATTTCGCTACCCTCTTATCACCCTTCTTGACGTATGCCGCGCAGCGATGAGCTGTAGTCAGTTTTACCCGGTCGCCAACCTGTAGGTCGTGGTCAGGGCCGTGGGCTTTGTTTGCTTGTTCAGCTTGTGACATCTTAGCGGTGAGAAGATTGTCCTGGGCCTCTGCCACGTCGAGTTTGAGGCAGGTGATGATCCCAGCTGCAAGGGATTCTCCATCGGGGTGGTCTTTGACTGGGGCTACAACGAGCAGCGGAATTATTCGGGGTGAGCGGCCCATGCACAATTGGAATCCGGAGAATCC